>JAAXYW010000633.1:0-32557 GCA_036851895.1 Orthonychiurus folsomi | reverse complement strand
GGATTAACGTTACGCACGTGAGAAGTTGTTGAGGGGAATGACAGGGCTAGAAAAAAAACAAACGGATCCATCAAGAGATCCAAATTTGGTTTGGACTCAGGAGTTCAAGCGGTCAATACAGCTTTCAGCCACTACTCCAAATGTGAGTTGTCAACCAGTCATTTTTAATTATGGAATGAACAAAACTTACAAGGAGCACGTGGCAAGGCAGAAACATGGATTTTGTTAATTTTTACCTAAAGGTTTGGATTTATACAGAAAAAATTACGCTTGATTCCACTTTTCGTTATAAAAACTGAAACATTAACATAAATGTCTAATTCCAATTAACTTAAGGCCAGGGTCAGCCTTACTTGTATATGTAACAGACAACTCCGTATGAGAAAACACAGGACATGTCAAACGCATAACATTTTGTAGAAGCTATCGTCTTTCCTGAAGAGAGCTCGATTTCCGTACAATTTTTCAAAATTGTGTAATTAAAGAAATTAATTAATCTTACTAGACTTGCTCCCGTTCATCACGCTACGCTACGCCATGCGATTTCCAACTGATCCTATTCCTAGAATGGAAATAGACAGCTTCCTAACAATGTGTATGACACATTACAATTAAATCCGAGCATAAATCACTTCTTTGTAGTCCATGTTCCTTCACATCGGATTGCAAAGTTGACAGATTTATCTACCACAGAATTCCCTTCCTGTTATTCCATTGGATTGCAATGTAAGGGAACACCGCACCGCATCCGCAGTACTTCCCAAACCCACTAAATGTTAGAACAAGGACAAATTGCACCTTCCCATCGTCATCAACTCCTTAAAAAGCCTTCTGGAATCCTCTCTCCACACAACACACTCTAAACCTGGTCCCTGTACGTGTACTGTGTAGTCCATCCATAAAAAATTCAAAGACAAAAGACTTGGACACTCACAATGCAAAGGGCACACACGCAGGGTGGTCCCTTAGCCAGTCTGCCTTCCTATTTTACCTCATAAATTTCCCATGCCATGCCAAGGCATTCCATTTTCAATGAATTACTAAATACCTGTTTCCAAAAATCCTTACCAGCATATAATTTACACACATTGCACTTTAGCCATTCAAAATATTATGATTTTTCCCACTGAAAGTGAAATGCAATCAAAATTAAAAGCTTTTTCCTATCCTGCGCTACACTTGGATGCTTCAGTGTGACAAATGGCTTAGATATTCCCAAAGGAATTTCACAAATTATGATATCAAGTGGAGTGCGTTCCTTGGAAATATGTTTGAAGAAGAATGGAGATGACAGGGCATGGGATGTCATGCCTTGATGCTAATGCATCCATCTATTTTGATGTAGTACACACGCTCACGCTGTGCGGCCAATGGGCACGCGGCATTTAAAATGACACTTCCAATTCCCTCCATTGTTTTCGATCCTTAGCCGTGCGCCTCCTCTTCCTAATAGGATTTTCCACATCAGATCACATTCTTCTATCATTTCACACCAAGTGACAAATACGAAATACCCGCTTTTACGTCATAGCAAAAATACACGTCGGTCCTTTTCCATAGAAATCCAATACCGGAGGAGCCGATGCCTGAGGAAGCCCTTAAAAGTTTCTAAAATTCAATTGTCTTTCCAATTTCAAATGCCGTAAGTATATTTTCACTTTGTGAGTAATTTGACCTTTTCCCGCGCTTGCGTCGTCGTCGTCGTCGTGTCTTACAAAAAGCTAAAGATCATCCTCCTATATATCCCATACCCCGGTGTGGTGTTTAACTTCCATTCTCATATGAGTTAACTAACCATATGTGGTTTAACACAACTATTTACTTAAGCAAATGGCAAATTCGTACGTACGTTACTTATGTAACATACTTACGGTGTACTACCACTTCAGGTGCGAAACGAGTTTCTCCACTAACAACTTGTCTGTCTTTTCATCCTAATCACAATCACACAAGGCCAAGGGCTGTGCCTGTTGTATTGCATTGCATTGATTCGTATGGAATTTCTTTGAGACTGCTTGTCGTGATTCGAGTGTTTAATTCTCATATTCCCACGACAAAAACATTTAGAAATACGAAGGCGGTGTACAGAAAACCAAAGGTCATTCGAGTCAAAAACTGGTTATTTAATTAAATTTATCGATAAATACCTTACAAGGAGAAGCAAATCACTTTATCAGATAAGATATTGTATCGCAATACAATAAATTAGATAATGTCCACACCTTCAAATCCCTCAAATTTTTAGCAAAACAAATCAAAATTCGACTACTAAGCTACACACTCCGCAAGAAAGATACGTATGATTTCAACACACCTTCAAATTTTGAAATTCCGTGCCGATTCGACTGTTAAACTTTATAGAAATTCAAAATATCCCTCGTCTTGATGCACAAAAAAATGAAACTTAATACTTTTAGCACAGCACACCAAATGCAATTGTCAATTTTTGTGCCAAATTTAAAATGACAAGGCAATTGTCATCCAAATTCACAATTCGCTTGTGTCACCCACTGTATTCCTAAACCACTAAAATTTCTGCCTGAATCGCAACCCCATGCCAGTTGTACTCGCACATGAAATGAAACTACGACTGACTTACTGCAAAGTGCACAAGCTCGTGCTTAAAGTGTTGGATTTGATGATCTCGATGATCTTCCAGTTCTCCACGGGGTTTTGTCGCCGTCACCATCAAACCCTTTTCACTTCACTCCCCAAAAATCCTCGACGTACGCGTACGTACTGCAGTTTCCCTTTTCCACATACGTACTTACGTAAAAGTCAAAAGACTGAATCCTTTTCCACGGATTCCGATCCTAATCTCATGGATATAAAGGAGATACCCTCGCAATTCCTAACATGTAATATCTCATCAAGTCTACAGTTCCTATGAATTAAACATGGGCTTTCCCCTCGATGTTGATGTGGAAATATAAATCCGCTAGCTAGGGAAAAAAACATCATTAGCTAGAATCAAATGGGTGGTCCATTTATAAATTTCTTTGAAAATTTATTTTGGTATACTTCAGCATGTAAAATTATACTCAATTACAAAGGGAATTTCAACTTCCGTCGTATACTGTACAAATGGAATCTCCTCACATTTGCATGCATTATTTGTCTTAATGACATGACCCCGACCCCACGCTACGGAAAGTGAAAGCATCATTAGCATGCATGATACATCCTAAGCCAACCGCAATATCCGACCACAAAACTTGTCAACCAATGAAAGTGACTCACACCGCAATTAAATCCAGGCTGGCCGGCCTAACTTTCCTATTAGTTGATTTAATTAAACCACCCAACCTGATTTAATTATAGAACTGGGGTTGCCTGCATATAGCCATTTTAATCCTAATTAATCCATGAAATAAATTCATTAGACAAAATCAGACACCCCTTTTTGCCTTGTCGGCCCATGTATTTTGCCACACATACACACCATGTTGTATGCATGTCCCATGTGTTAAATCCTAGCATCCATCCTTAGGGATATGTACTTAATTACTAACACAAGTGTCACAGGCGACACGACACAACGCAAAATGTCAATGTCTTTCCAGAACAGACGAAGTAATTCCCTCATTCTATTTACGTTTTGAGTTTCATCCTGTATATACTTCCCAGGGATCATAAAATAAATCTGCCAACAACATGCCGCTTATGTGTGTAAATACATTGCCATATCTCCAAAACAATTCCTGATGACCTCATGCCCTGGCCTATGGAATGTACCTTAAAATTTCTCATTCACATTTCCCTAGAAAACAACCAAAATCTCAAGACGCGACAAAATGTAAATGACAATTCCCCACATAAGTACCACACCCAAAAAACCATCAATTCTTTGGTAGATATTCAAAGAAACCCGCGCCGCGTACATCATTCCCATGCATTCTACATCCCACCATTAATTTGCATTTAAAAAACCCTCACAAACATACATCAATTACCCCATCCATAAGATAAGGATTTCAATTTCAGCATTTCAGTTCCCGCCCCCATTACCCCAGCATGTGCTCGTGCTCTTTCTTAGAAATTCTTTTTTTCTTTCGACTTTACTACTAAATCACATGGCGGGAAATCCGTTCCCACCCAACCGCACGTTTTTCCCATTCTAAATAATCCAAATGGGATTCCCTTATCAAAAATTAATTAAATTTATTGAAGTATTCTTTCGTACTTCGTATTCAAGGATTGAAGTGGGTCAGTCCTTCTTGCATGTGGATCAGTACCACTACTGCCCCATTAAAGCGTGAAGTGAATGAATGAATGCATGCATGTAAACTCATTATTACAAAACACCTGTCTCCCCCGTAATCAAATGAAGATGAAGAAGTCAAGCAACTTTTCCAATACCACCAATGTGATATTTCTCACGATTTAACGACAACTAAATATGTTTTGGCACCCAATTCAACCTACAATGAATTTACATTCATTCGCGCCAAATTTTGAAAAAAAAACTCACCTGCTTCTCATCTGTAAAGAATCTGACGGCCGAATCCACGTGTCTTCGACGGGATTGGACCCGGGATGCAAAATTCCTTACGACGGAGTCGAGTTCATGGGCAACCGCGTAAATTTCATCCGCATTACATTCTCCAGTCCTTGCCAATTCCTCAGCAGCCACGAGTAATTTCTCTGTATTCGTGTATGTGTTCTGAAAACATAAAATCAAAATCAAGAATTTACATTCCATTTCGTGCATCCTTAATTTCAATTCTATTTCACAATGTTAAAACATTTCAACAACAAAATACCAAAACAATTCCTCATCCTCCAAGAATTCCAATATTGCATTAAACTATCCCTTATGATGTCATGTCTTAGTGCTACCTTTCGTATTTGAAACCACGACCACGACGGTGCGGTAGTATGTGTCAATTGTCATTTGCTTATCAAATCAGTCCATCAATTACCAAAGCACAAATAGCACGAATAATGAATGAATGTGATCCTCCAATTTACTCCACCACACCATGCAGCCAAGTGCATCAAAATCACATGTATGGATTTTAATCTTAATTGCACATAAACAACACTTGATCCCAATTCAATTCCTAATTCAATGTCATACGATTCCTTTCCATTTGAAGTAGTGCGTTTCCTGCACTAAAAATTCAACACCAAATCCAAATCCTCCAATGGAAATTCACCATCAAAACCTGTTGCAAATTTCAAATTTTCAAAAACTTCTCCACTACGACTACACACCATAACTTTACACTAGCACCCATCGTCCAACCCATACACTTTTGCACTGTACAAAAACACAGGATCCCGAATCCCAAATCCCATTAACTTTTTCACCCTCAAAAAATCGTGTCGTCCTTCCAGTGAAAAACCTTGGAAAATAGCCACCCCTAACTCTCAAATGTCAATTGCCCGCCTTCTGAGTCGCCGGGACAACAATGTCACTTTACCAAAATACTATTACCAGATCCCTTTTCCTTAAGATCCTGTGCCATGCAATGTAATGTCTTACGATGGATCCGACCCGACGGAAGACGTTAAATGAAATGAAGTGTGTTCAACATCACTTCACGCACTCATCTGGCTCCTCCGGTTAGTATTTTTGAAGTTGGGAGTCCCCAACCTTCCTTTTTTCCTCCATCACTGCTACAAAGATTTCTACCCCTTTCCTTATGGCCAATGCAATGCCAATGCAATGCTTTCCTCTCAGACACACACTTCACGGACACGGGGAAACGTGTTTACAAATATTGGCTTAAGTACTACACTCCTGAGGTCTAAAGGTCCCATCAGGATTTTCAGACCACCTTCAACAGCAAATCCACTTCCATTTTATTCTCATGTGTACGTGTACTCTGCATTCTATCAAAAATTATTCAAACCGGTCAGTCCGCCTGCCTCCCTGCCCACCCGCTAAACTATTCACCAAAATACGGTCAAAATGTCAAATTCCTCTGACGTCACTCAACCATGTCCATTTTCCATTGTACATTATGTAAAACATTTTACATGCAACATGAACTGATTAGTACATGACCTTTATTCTAAGCCACAACTAACAATTTTCTAAATACCAAATGCATGTATGTGTTTGCAATGGACTTAGGAAATTGACTTCGGACACGGACGGGCACATCCGCGGGAAAAACAAAGGAAGTCATTCATTCGAAAAGGAAAGTCTCCCATCCCATCCGTCCCATGGTCAAGATCAAATAAAATAAATCCCCGGCCTTTCCTGAAGGGATAGGGGACTTCGTATCCTTGTATGCACTGAGCCCTACCGATATTTCCAATCCATTCATTTCCGTATCTCATCCTCTCTTTAACTTTAGGCACCGCACCGTGCAAACAGACTCTGACTGTAATGGTAATGGTATATTTATTTTCTTCTTTTAACACTTCACTAATGTCCAAGATAAGGACTTCAAATCCCCAAACGAAATGCACACAAACCTGGACCTCAAATCCTCTTCATCCTGGATTCTTTGTCCATGTACTTTTATAGTACACTTCACAGTACATATGTAATGTACACAACAAGGGCTGACCATTGATTGCCCACTAACCAGGTGAGATTTCCGGGGCTATTAATAGAAACACCCTATTCCGGCCTGGTGATTAATTAAATTCCATAAACTAATTTCTTTGACTGAATGTCATGTCAGTCAGGCCCAGGTCAAGCATGAGGGTAAAAGTGAATGGGGAAGTCGTAGTCGTGGTCGACATGCTTCCATCCATCAGAAAAACGTGGAGGAGGAACAAAAACACAATGCATAATGCAAGGTTTCGTAGAACTTGCATCGGCCATTTAAAATGCATCACAATGTGATGTATGGAATTGACAGCTCGTATTAAATGCATTGAACTTCAATTGAATACAAATCCAGTACTGCGCATGCGTACTACGTTTGAAGGAGCATGTTTCTGTCATTAATCAACCATATCCAAATCATAAAAGCCTATGCACATCCCTTGAATTGAAACTAAATGCAAAAACAAGAGTGGGAAACATAAAATAGGTCGGCCCATTTTCCAAAATGGAATGAAATGAAGTGAATGACCGTTGGAAAAAATTGATCATGTAGATGATGTTGGTCATTCAATTGATTCCTGTGGCTGTGCTGCGTCTGCGTGTCAATCAATGGAAGACGACGACGCCTACAACAATCTACGACGACGACAGTGAATTGCAAATCCAAATCACAATTCCCAATTAAAATATTTCCAAATGATATTCCCAATCAATCCAATTCAACCATCGTCGTCAGTCCGACAATTTTTATTCGTAATTCGCACCCAACCAAATCCCCCTCATCATTACTCATGCTGAATTATTGTTCACACCCATGCAAATGTGAATCGATCAAATCCCGTTATTCTTTACATACCAAAAAAAAAGTGCGTGCCGCAGGGCACCTTTATCTAGCACTGATTTGGTTTGCCTACCTCCAATTAGCCTTAAAAAACACAAGCAAGCAAATGTACACACGCAGAAATCCTCCACGCCACTCAATATTTGTTCAAATCAATTGCCAATGACAGGAGATACTACGTATAAAAAAATATATATGTCTTACTTTTTTTTTACCTGCACGACTTTCTCAAAGTTGTCTTGACTTTTCTGACACGCAAATGCCTTCTGAAGATTTCGTCCCACACCAACACTTTTACAAAGGAACTGTTCACCGTGTTTCTCCAACCAATCCAGAACCTGGTGGGGAGAGAAGAAAAAAAAGTACGAAGAATTAAATTTCAATCAAAATCGTGACATGCGGTTGGCGGGGTGCATGAAAAACCTTTGCATTTATTTCTCTATGCATGTAATAGGCATAGGACTGACTTCCTTGTAAGGAATCTGCTCCAATTCAGTTTAAGATCCTTTGACGTCTTAAGGTTACGTACACGGACGGAGCTATTAAAGTTAATCGGAACAGAATTGTGAAGCAAAACTTCCATTGAATGCAAATATCATTAATTAAGTGCTGCATTTATCCTCCCATGACATGGCACGACGAAGCCAGAGAGTGGGTCGGGTTAAAATATAAGCTCGTTTAAACTGAATTACATTGCGTGTAATTAGTATGGTAAATCCACACCCATTCCCTCACCTGTTTAACATCCTCTTTGAATAATTTGAGGGCGAGCCTTTGATGTAATTTGACTTTCTTCGTTGTCCATTTTTGTTCTAAGGTTCGATGACGCGCCAGGATTTCATGGATGACGTCCAACACGTGTTTTGCACCAGATGAATAATCCGCGGCGGGGTCACTACTTCGCACGAGTCTCCCCATCTCGTCCACCTGTAAATCGGATTTAAAAATAATAATTAACGTTAATTTGAAAGGACAAACTTTGTATTTATAATAATACAACATACCAATTTATGTGCCAATATTTCCATCCCTGGTTGATTGCATACATGGACCAAATGATCCAATTGATATAATAATTTTTTACTCGTACTATGAACCTAGTAATCAAAAGCATCATTACAAAACCATTCCTACTAACACATAAATTAAAATCTAAAATTGGCATCTAAAATTAATGGATCTTTCAAACTTTGGATAGATACAGCTCCGCAGCATCAAAACTTGGCATTATGGAAGAAGGCGGCTGCACAGGAAAATCAAAAAAAGACAAAGACCCAGGAATAGAAATAGAATCCAAACCATCAGAATAGTAGGATTAAAAAGTATTACTGGTTTAGGCCACACAGTCACAACACATCACAGCACTTATGCACACGCCACCACAGGAAAAAAATATAGATGATTCCACCCATTAGGAAAGCAAAGCAAAAGCAAACATTCAACAATTTGGCAGTTTAGTTGGATATTTTAATGGGAAATGGGATCCATCCTTCGTCCTGTCAAATCCAAACCAACTTCGTCATCAAAATTACATTCTTGTTGACTGAATAAATAGACGGAATTTAAGGAAATGGACCCGAATCTTGGCAAATGACGCATTTTCAGGGCACGGAATCTTTTGAAAATCTCAAGGAGTTTTCTTGTCGTGTCCTGAAGTGCAAATACTCCTACTCCTTTGAATCAACAAGCAAAAAGCAGTGCTGCGAGTACATGGCAAGGTACAGGCAAAAAGCCCGGATGTGATATTTAATTCAAACGGAAAATGCAAATAAAAGAAGTTCAAATCGTAGCGTGGCGTGCAAGGCATAGCTGGAAAAAGAAAATAAATTCCACAGTCGTTCTTTCCCCATTCCCCATTCACTCCTCGCTCGAGATTTTTTTAAGACTTCCGCCATTGGAGACAGACACTCACTTCCGTGTAGGCTTGACACATTGATTCGTAAATCGTTTGATGGGAATGAATACACGTTTCCAGAACTGCAGCTTCATTCGGAATGCTCATTGTATCACAGGCTGAACTCCAACTAACTATTTTTTCCGCGTACTAAAAATTCCACAAATAAATTGATTAAAAGTACCGCGTCATATAGTATGAGTACATAATTTTTTGCATGTGAACCTGTTCAGCCTTTTGATGAAATAGTACGGAAAGGGCGAGAAGAGTATTTCTTTCATCTAAAGCACATGTTAATTCCTTCCATGCTTGATTAATTCGTCCAGCCAATCCACGAATATGAGCAGCGGCATAGTGATTTGTATCAACCATATGAGAGGCCATGGCGAGGATTCGCTTAATACTTACAAATCCATTCTGAAAATTAAAAGTAAGAAAATAAAATAGATAAATTCATATTACAAATACGCATATACATTGTTTAAGATATCATACCATTAAATTATTAGTAAATTGTTCGTGATCCGCCTTCAGTCTTTTAGCTGCCGTGAAAGTTTGGCCGATTTCAACATAGGTCGTTAGAAATGCATCATGGCTGTGACGGATCCAATCCAACATCTGAAAAGAAAGGGAAATATTCAGTATTTCACAATAAAAACCTCCATTAATCCACTTTGATTGTAATTGACAATTACATTATGGGAAATTGAGACTTATTTCCTTCCTGCCTACTCCAAGTATTAAACAATAGCTAAACTCGGTCGCATTTCCTGTTTTCTTACACTACCAAATCATTACATTTACCGCCTTGCCCTATTATCTATCTAAGTCTTTCAATATTTTCCATTAAAATAAGAACAAATCCTCATTCATTCATTCCTCATGGGAATCAAACATGAGTTAACAATTCTCACGGCTACGCTACAACTCAAAGACAACTCATCACACGGCATTAGCTAAGGTAACAAATTCGTCTACAACTACCTACTACCACCTGCGAAGATAAAAAAACCTGGATTTAATTATCCTCTTTTTCACAAGATCCATTACATTAGGATTACACGGAGGCGGTGGCATTAGCTAAGGTAACAAATTCGTCTACAACTACCTACTACCACCTGCGAAGATAAAAAAACCTGGATTTAATTATCCTCTTTTTCACAAGATCCATTACATTAGGATTACACAGAGGCGGAAACCCGTTATACGTTCCTCACAACCACAAAATTTATGAGATTCACTTTAAAGAATAATAAAAATTTCATTTGTAAAAAAAAGAATGACTTCATAATTCTCATCCATGTGATGATTGTGAGCAGCAAACCTGGTGACCCACTTTTTTTTAGCTAGCCGTGTAACGTAAAAGAAAACAATTCAATTTAAACCATCCGTGACTGACACCCATCCATTTTGACATCCTCATTCACAGTTTTTTAATGTAATGTTTTTCCTTTTGTTCAAATTACTCGTTCAAGCTGCGTGCCATGGCCATGTCTGCCTGCGCATGCTCTGTAATATTCCAATTAGCATCTTAACAGGGGTTCTCATCAGGTTGCCAAAACCCCATTACATTATGCATGCAGTAATATTATTGTCACTCTAAAATCCCTGGGTTCATGACCTCAAAGGAGAATTCGAGTCATGGGATTCCCTGGGTGGTCATAAATTTCACAGGAGTCATAAAATACGACATGACGTCATAATACAAGTTTTTTTTTCATACTTTTTTACAGTCTTGCTCAAAATGTCGGAGTTGGAAACACTGATCCAATTTGATTTGTTTGGAGAGCCAGAGTTGGAGGAGCTGTTCCTTGGCTCCATGGATTTGTTCCACCATTTGCATAATTGTCGGGATGTTTGCCTACACAAAGAAAGAATCCACTACCATTATGTTCTATTCAAATCCCTAGGATACAAAAAAACGAGTAAATTACTCACCTGCATATCTGGGTTAGAGACTACAGAGCTGGATGAACTACTTCGACCCGAATACCCGGAATCGTAGCCTGAGCTCCCATTCACGGTTGAGTCAATGCTAAGCCTGAAATGCATACACAAATACGCGTTTAGGTTACAAATTACATTTTGTACATTTGACAATTTGAATTTTTTTTGCCCACATCCTTTCCTAACCCAAATCCCTGTAAGTTCTCAGAACGGAATATGCGATTTGCTACAAATTAAGACAGTGACATTCATTTTAGTACATTTTTATTTTGAAAACCTGTCAACTTCCGCTGTGCTTCACAAAGAAAAATAAATTCCTATCAATTTACAATGAAATGAGCTTGCCGGCCGGCACTCCTTCAATGTAAAGAGTATTATGCAAATTGTATGGGCAGTTTTAAAAACACTGTCATTTACCATTGCAAAGCATTGCATTGTGTTTTACATCACTGAGAAGGGGATCACAGTTATTCAATAAGTTAAACTCTCCCATTATGAAACTGGGGTGGGCTTTGGGCGAGCCCATGCAATAAAAACACACTGGCAATGGCCCAAAGACACGCAAAGCAATTCAATGGAAAATTACACTCAGCTTTTTAATGGGTCAACTTTATTCAGCTTCAACTCAAAACAAAACAGTCCTCGCAAAATCCACGCTCGGCTGGATTTTCAATTTGTCATTTGTCACTCACTACGCATGCGCAATGGCGACGACAACGCAACTTTAAACATTTAGTATTTTAATTCAAAAAATCCCACTCACTTCTTGAGTAATTCCTGGCCCATGGCATCCACATCCTCAAAAGGAGCACGAGTAATTTTATCTTTGATTTTCTCATGGGATTCCATTGCATGCTTGACGATGGTGACATCCTCTGCAAAGTCATTCCGTGTAATGTCTTCCCGCCAGTCATCCAGTCTATCCAGGAGATCTCCAGCTACCCATAAAAAATTCTCCAGGGCCTACAATCCCGTTCATTGTACACAAAAAAGAAAAACAGAACACAAACAAAAGTTAAAGTTGTGAATTCTTTCACTTCCACCCACTTACTTTTTCACCGTATACTACAAGGTAAAAAATCTGCAGACAAGACTAAAGACGACGTCACTTACAACTCTGGAGTCGATCCACAATTTATGATCGTATTGAAAAGTCCCTCCGAAATCCTCCGTGAGTTGGATTCCTTCGATTGTCTTGAGCAAGACGTCAATGGCCACCATGGATGTCTGGGGATTTCAAAAAAAATGACGACAGCATATGTCAACTAGCTCATACATATTTCAAAATCCCCGTAAATTTTCACATATGGTCTGCATTCCATTTCCTAAAATTTCTGCAGCAAATGGCCATTCACTCAAACTAAAACATTTTCGTTTCAATTAGCATTAGCCTTTTCATTTTAACAAAAATCCGTCAATTCCCGCTACTTCCTTCCAGGGAGATGGGAAATTCAAGTAAAAAATCCTTCAGATTCATCCAAGTCACCTCATAAATACCCGGAGTCTTCCTCTCCATCTTATTCATTTCTTTGAGCACCGTTTTCCGCCTGACTGGACTTGCATCTTAAAAGGATTTCCTTCCCCTTCCCTCATGGAAAATGGCAGGCAGACAGACTCGGCAGTTTATTTCACTTTCCTTTCTTCTTTCGTATTTTTTTTGACATCCAACTCCCGGTTATGTAACCCCAAATGGAAAGAGACATACGCACGAACAGTACAGTACCGTCCACCTCTTGCTCTGCTCTTGCTTTTGCAAATGCAATCCAATGGCAATGGCAAAAACAGGAGTTGAAGTCAAAGTCAGGGGTTGTGTAGTGAATAATGTATAAAACATCGGGCGACATCGAGTATTCCCCTATCCCATGCTATACTTTTTTATTCAAGATCCCATCCATGCACTCAACCAATTCAAAAAGGCATACTTTTCCTTACTAACCGACTACAGCCCATAAAAACTTAACGGATCATCTAAAATAAAGTTGAATACTACGACTACCCCCCATTACCCATCATAGCCATGGACCATGGGGAGAAGTATACAATTTCCTTTTCCCCATCCTAAATTGTAACACAAGCTGAGATTTCTATGCTGTTCCTTTAAATATTTAAAGGTAAGCCGCCTCGCAAATATAATTTGCATGAATCTCAAATCTCAGGGGGGGATACTAATTTAAGTAAACAGTTTCAAATCCTCAGGCCAGATGTTACGGGATGGACAGGCAAAAATGGGAAATAGGGAGGTTCGCAAGCGCAAAAACACACAATAATAAAAACAAATTGTTATCGTCTGTCGTTCTCAAGTACTCACCTCAATTTTAAATTTGTGACATCCCATACTCGTTTTCTGTTTCTCCATAAAATTATCCGGGCCAAGAATATACACAATATGGACGAAAGTTGAGAAATGTTCTTTGAGTATTTTGAATATCGGTTTCACACTTGACCATGTCCCTCCACCACGCATGTCAATCACAACCGTAAATCCTCGCTCCCGCGTCTCCTCACTGTCAATTTCCAGAAATTAAAATTTTACATTCAATTCCAAAGTTCGCCAAGATTTGCAAATGCTCAAATTTAAATCAGTGTATAATTAAAAATTAGTTAAGTAAAACTACCAAAGCCACTAGATAGAATTGCACCATTCGGCATAGTAAAACGTTAAAAACAAAAGGTCAAAGGTCAAAGATAGGTACCTCCTGACTAATTTCATTAAAAATGTTATAAAGTTCGTATATATTTACATTTATTATTTATACATAAATTGTAATTTACCAAGGAACTGAGACGAGGTAGTGGATGAGTCTTCGGAGATCTTCGGGTGAAACCCTTTCCCTTCTTGTTGACATTGGGAACAATAGGAGTGGACCACCTCGACGATCCCTCCCACCATTCACAATGGCAAGGCGTTCTTGAAGAAGGGCCAGAACGTCTTCTGCCCGTGGACCATCCATTCTCACTTTCCTTCAATTCACTTCCTCAACATATGTGCTTCAAATTCCTATACAAAATCCAGAAAAAAACACACAATTAATTTCCCAATTCCCAACTAATGCCCAAAATCTGTGAGTCATTCACCCTATCCCACCACTACCGGAAATTGCCGTCACCACGCGGCGCCAAATGGTACAATTAATTTGTCACACAGCTTGACATTTCTTCACGTCGTATAGTAGCATGACAATTCAAGTCAAGTACGCGCATGCGTACAAGTATATATGGTAATTAGCCACCAACTACCCAGTACCCCGCCCCGCCCTCATTGAAAATTGCCACCTGCCATTACATAGCCCTAACCTAGCCTACGCAAAATGGCCTGGCCCGGAAGTTGACACTTGCACTTTGTACCACGTATGCAAACGAAACAATTAGACAATTACTCCCACGCCAAGACCATGCCTTACGACAACAATTAAATTAACCACAGCCCTGGTTAACAATATGACATTCATTTGTAGAGTAGCTATTTGGCCTGGCCCGGAAGTTGACACTTGCACTTTGTACCACGTATGCAAACGAAACAATTAGACAATTACTCCCACGCCAAGACCATGCCTTACGACAACAATTAAATTAACCACAGTCCTGGTTAACAATATGACACTCATTTGTAGAGTAGCTATTGTTATTTTAAAACCACCAATATTTTCATTATAGTACCTGTCTAGGTTGTACACTACATACACATTGGATTGGAATGCTAATAAGGTTTCCCCCCTCCCCCCAATATCCCCCCTCCTTAAATCGCATCTACTAAATCACTTGACAATATGTCAATGTCAAGTTTGCTGACAGCTCCCCGTTTCCTATGTGCGTACGTACGTTATGCCATGCCGTTGGATGGTAAGGAATGTGCTGTGGAATTCAACGTTACAATATTTCCACAGCTGCATTCCTGAAACGGTGGGTTTAGATTTCAAACGGAGAATAAATTCCTCTAAAATGGCAAGGAATGGCGGGAAACCGTAAGGCACGTACGCTGCTTTCATCTTTTAAAGTAATTAACTGATATTTTTTAGGTAAAAGGCTTTAGAAATTCAAGGTCAATTCTACAGTAGTGCCTGGCACAAATGTCAACGTCATCCGGGATTACATACATAGAATGTGAATGCGGGTAGCCAGCACCCGGCGACTGAACTGCCGTAGGGTGCCAATATGCTACGCCACAGTAAATAATTCTCAAAGTGAAATTTTCCCACACAAAAGGAATTGAGTTTGAAGGCGAAAAGGCTTTGAAGTGTATGCATGCTCAGAAAAAAGACGGCTCTAATTGGTCAAAGTTAAAATCCGCCAAAAAAAAAAGACTAGGACGCGACGTAGTGCACAGCATGTTATGTGTCAAACAATCTGTGCAAAATTGCTCTGCAAATGCGAATTTTCCAGCGACGTCAATGCGAATACAAGAGGAACCCCCCTAACTGTGTGATGTGTATTCGCGAGTACAGCAAAAAAAAACTATTTTAGACATTCCCATATACTACTTGCTTCCAATTATCGCAGTAGTGTGCGAATATCTACAAAAAACACGTCCGTCGTTTTTGTGTTGCGTACGTAATTTGATGATATGATTAATTTCGTTCCTATTCAACACTTCTATTCAAATTACCGCGCGTAATTACCGCTCTTTCATACCCACGTACATAAATACCAACTAAATTTCAACTTCAACTCTGCAAAATGTCAATGTCCACTACTGCTTCTACTCCCACTCAAAAATCAGACTTTATTTCATAACTTCCCTTACTTGCGTCACTCAACCCAAAAAAATTCGCAAATTTTTCCCCATTTTCCTCTCTTTGCCAATGGTGCTCCATATTCCACAAGGCAAAAAAGGTTTATAATCCTCATCATCGTCAGTAGGGATTTAAATATTTTAAAAAGCAATTCCCCGAACCAAATTCTTCCGCATTATGCAGCCGACCGACCCACCGAAACCGAAACCCATGACCATGTATTTAGATATTCGCATTAAATCCCTAAAACCCGGGTGCACAATTTTTTCGATCAGTTAATCCGAAAATCCGATTTCCACATTCCACGACTCAATTCATTCATTAACAAAGAAAAACTCGCCTCTCCACTTCCACACATATTCAACTTCAAATTGTCTGGCCCCTTCCCTTTTATCATTTTTTCCATACTTTTATTTCAGGGAACTCATTATAGTCATCCTTACCTATACAAGTGACCTTTGAACTTCCCACGTCAGAATAACAAATACAAAGGAGAACCGCTTAAGTACGTACGTCAAACGAGGACAAAAAACTGATGACTGAGAAGGAATCCCTTAACAAACACCGCATCCATAGTGTGGGAAATTCAAAAAAATAATAATGAACCTATCCAGCAGATCCTTGTCTGTCATTTTCATGTCATGTCATGGCATTCTGTACTCTATTGTGCCGCGCATGCGCAGCGTAGTTTAGGTCACGTCCGTCCAACCGTCCGTCCGTCACATAAATTAATTCTACACTTAAGATACGACAACGGCAGTGCCTGCCTGCTGTGCTATGCTGCATTAAAAAAACAATGAAATGATGGCTGCTGCGATTTAATAACTTAATATTTAGTACGGAGCACTCATTATTTAAACTATCAAATCCCAGCAGGTAGGCTAACAATAACAGACCTCGGGCTCACATCAAAATATTAACATTGCGTTACACATGACACACATACACCACATATCAACTTTCGCAGGATTTAGCCGTACGAATGCACGTGTATTTTTTTGATAAATCACATGTGAGCTAAAAGGGAGGCGTCCATTAGTCATTTATTCCATCTGGCTAATATGGTTAAGAAAGTTAAAAGACATGGAATTATGGAACCTAACCGCAATCTTACCAACACCTGTCTGTCAGAGTCTAATCAGTGTCACATTTGCACTCCCTCCCATTACTCCGGAAAGGAATTCCTTCAACTTCCGACGACAGGCTTCTGCAGTTTCCTCAAGAAAAAGGAAATTAAACTTCCCGCCTCAAGCACCCGGCGCTTCACAATGCATACTTGGTATACACTTTACAATTTCTGGCACCCTGGATTCTTTTTTCAGATTCAAATCACGTACAAACGTGTATATAAGTCACACGCGGTGCGGTGAAAATACTTTTTCCTTACAAATTTCTTGGGATTCGTATCATATCCATCCATTTAGCACATTCGTAAAATGTCATTTACCGGTGCACCTCAATGACCTTCCTTCACCCCAAAATGCCAAAAACTACATTAAAAAACAAATTATATGTGTTATGCATGTAATCATACACACGCATTCACAAATTCCCACAGACATACATGCACATTTCTTCACCTGTCAATCCTTATGCACATATTTGTTTAAGCATTTGCAATATATCAATTACAGCACACCATACCATACGGCACGTCAGAAATAATTATTACCTCCGGGTTATAAATTCAAGAACAAGCTATGCTAGGTTTCCTTGCATGCAAATGCAAAATTCCTCACTTTTCATACACAAAAAAAAATCCCTGGCTAACACATGCTTTTTTTCTTGTCCGCACACTACACTACACTACACTTGCCCAGAGTTCAAAAATTACTCATAAATTATCTCAAAGTGTGCCGTAAACCAGTCGCATTGCCATTAAGAAAATCCCAAGAGTCCAACACATTCATCCTCATAAGGTGAATACATGTAAAACACTGTTTTAATCTTACATATGGTTGTTGTGGCGTGGCGGTTAATTTAAATCCGAAACTTGAAACTTTTCTCCATCACACGTGCAGCGAGGGAATTTTAATTGGAATTGGATGCGTTTCCCTATTCCTACTTTAAATGAATATTCACACATGCATGCAATGAATGTAATCCCGATAAATACCCGCCATAAATAAATTCAGACTAAAAAACTATACATGTAGTGTACCGCTGTCCTTTGCTATGCATGTCAATGCATTTACTGTTATATTCCACACCTTATACGCAAGCGCACTGTTAAGTTATCCACGTGTTGACATTTCCACAGATCCCGGGGAAACCCCGTCGTCATTCAAAATGTGATAGTAGGTTCCTTTGTTTTCGTCATTGCCTTGTGGAATAAATTTAGTTTCGAGACACCGAAAATACTTATTAGAGCATTGACTTCACAAATGCCTATGCAAATCACGCAATCCCATACTACGACTGCTCACTACTTCACTTCACTTTAATCCATTCCATGATATAGCATGGTAATTCAAAACCGCAAGAGTTGAGTACAACGGCACATGCCAGGCCCAAAACCCCAAAACCATGTCTCGTCTCTGCAAAATTACAGACGGGGTCTACGACGATGTACGACTTGACTGCAAATACTAAGTACATACACATAATATATACGGCACTTCCAAATAATTCCTATAACTTCTTGTGTTAGATAGATGTGTTGAATTAAACCAGGGTACCAGGGAACACACTTCTAGTCTGCAAAATAAATAGCAGTCTGGTATTTTGTTGTAGGTTTTGCTTTCCAATTCTTATGGCTGGACAAAATAAACATTACACAAATCGCTATTGCCGCCACAAAATCATCAATAAGTGCTGTTCGATGCTATGTATCATACAAAATCGAAAGTTCTACAAATTTTATTATTCGTATTTTGGCGAAATGATAAATTTGCTCAAAATACTCCAAAAATCATACTCAAAATGTGT
The DNA here is from genome assembly GCA_036851895.1 of Orthonychiurus folsomi. Lineage (NCBI taxonomy): Eukaryota > Metazoa > Arthropoda > Collembola > Poduromorpha > Onychiuridae > Orthonychiurus > Orthonychiurus folsomi. The sequence goes on along the minus strand of JAAXYW010000633.1, from coordinate 13,709 downwards.
GCAAATTCATATGAATTCGGTTACATTTGCAGGTGGATGGTGAACAAAGAGCAGTGTCCAACTAACAGTCCATGAGCTACGACTAGCCCTTCTTGGTCCCAAACCACATGCATATAATTCCAAAGATTCAGGATGCTTGAGGTCTGAAAAATGACTCCTGTCCTTTACCTCGGGTCTACAAATTCTCTGAAACCGTGGACCGGATTTGCATTAGATTTCCCATCCCCCATTCGAGTTCAATATTGGAAAGCAAATTCAATTTCACACACTCTGACTCAATCCCATTGAAATCCTCCAAATTGAAGAGGAGCCCAAAGTCAAACTTCATTTCCTTACGAACTCCACTCCACTACGCAACGTACGTGAGGTTGAGGTTATCTTTTTGGTATACGCAACGCATAACCTGACTTTGGTTTGACGCGTGCCATTGAATAGCATTAGCACCCGAGCCATATTTCTATTTCCATAATTCAATAACCCAGCTAGGGTGAAGAATACGTACCGTACGGTACGTGCCTTCGTGTCAAAGAACAATTGCAAAACTTTGTAATTAGAAAGACTATGACCAAGAAATAGAACCGTAACTTTTTCTATGCCTACGATTCGTAATTTAAATCCATACCCGGAATTACCTGTCTTATAAATTAGGTGCCTTGTTTTTTTTGCATGAGCTCATTCATTTTCGTACGTTCGTACGTACGTGATTCCTTCATCGTTTGACGAATAATAATTTGCATGCCATTATTTATGCTGCAAATTCATTAGTGGAGTTTGTGTACCGGCTCTTTGGTGTGGAAATTGTGTTAAACTAATATTTACATTTAGCACTGGTTGTATACAAATATAAATATGATACACTATTCTACTACGTATTGGGCATACAATAATAACAAAATACACCACTGCAACTGCAATAAGCTACGAAACGGGAGGAAATTTAGTACGTGCAAAAACTAAAAATTTTAAAAATGACATAACATTTATTTATCGGGCAAAGTTTTGCCTTTTTTTAAAGGCTACATAGGCGTGGCATAGGTCATCGGTCATCCACACGGAAATGTTTCCAAGAAAAAAACAACCCACCCTAACCCAACTCTAGATAAGATGATGAATCCTTGAGACCGACAGATGAATTTACCGAAAGTGAGTAAGTAATACACATACACGTTGTTATAAAAAGAAAACGTTGTACTTCACAAGATGATAGTAAACGCGCCGGTGTCAGGCCCCTTGACATTGTCAAATGTGAACTGTCCATTTCTAATTTCTTTTTTCACCGTTCAATAACTCACTCAATTGGATTTCAGCAAATCCAACCATGATGCGATTGTAACACGTACGACACGACGTATAGCAAAAATATTTCGCAAACAATCCTAACCCTATCACCTGCTAGTATATGTTCATCCACGTTATAAGATAAACATCCTGTACCACACAATACGCCATAAATAAACCCTGAACAGCACAGGGAGCCGTCGTACGTATTCGTAATCCCATCCTAATCCCAGATTTTTAATTAACATTCGCGAGATAGCCGGAATATTTTACAAGCAGAAAACTTTGCCAAATGCCAAATACAATTAAAAATTAGCAAATATCTTCGTACATTTCCGTGAAAATTAGAAGGATCTGTGTGTGTATTTTCCACTAATTCCACATTTCCTAATTGGTCTAAAAGCACACAACTCAGGTTCAACCCACCCCAAGAATTCGCAGCAATTAGGACTCTGAGGCGGAATTCTATTGCCATGTTGATTTTCCTTTACATAGGATTTAATCCTGAGTAATTAATGATGTAAACAAAGTAACGCAACGTTCGTCTACATCGTAATCACGGATTTCGCGAAAATACAGCTGGAGCACCTATAGCAAACTTGCTGTAACCTTAAGCCATTCTGCTTGAAATACCACTCCTTAGCTTTTGTAAACATTTTCCAGTTCGACTTCAAATCATCATTAATTCTCATCCCCATCCACGTGACTCCAAAAACTCAAGTTTTAGTTTTACAAATCCTGAGCAGCTGCGCGTTTTCACAGTAGTATAAAATCTTCTTTAGCTTTTCTACTTCTTCTAAACCTTCAAACTCCAAAGAAAATGAAAAGGAAGCAACACGTTAAAATCCCCTTTTACCCTTTTTGAAGACGAGGAGTTAGACAAACAAAGGCAATTAGTCACACTTCCTTATCTTATTTCTTCAACTCAACTCCTTTCCAGACCAAAACTTTTCACCTTTCTCAATATTACACTGTTCCTTTTTCCCTGTGCTGTGCTGAACTTGACATTCACATGACCTGGCCTGCCCCTCCCTTCTTGACCTCTGCACTGTACAACAAGTGTTCATTAATTTTACTTTTCCAATCCCAGTCTTTTACGATGTACTCAAAAATAGAAAAAGATGTGCCTTTCATGAATGACATACAAAATTATCGTTTCGGAAATTGAGACGCTTGGAATGTCAGAACGGAAAGGAATGCACGAGAGTCACTTTCCATCTTCATTCTTTTCTTAGAATAGTTAATTAACTGACTCCTTCCTCAAGGAGTTTGTTCTCTTATTACTATTCCTAAACACACTCCCCACCCTAACTACAAACTCAATCCTCAAAGTGTCAACCCTACTCTGTGTAATAACTCAACCGGAACCAAAATGGGTAAAAGAAACACTAACACTGGGATTCCGTACCATACACTTTCCCTTTATGAATACTATCCAATATAAAAACACGTGCGTTATCCATCTGAGAAAGTTGGATACCAAATATAGCATAACACGCACCATACTGTACCATGCCAAAACGACGTCTATACAAAACTACCGTCCGGATATACGAAAAGTGCCGGAAATTGAAAACGCATTTACAGGAACCTAACCACAGAGCATTGTATATATATAACTCATATGGAATTGTACAAATATTTGTATTTATCCTGTTCTGCTCATAGAATAAAAGCATTTGGAAAAATACCGGTTCCAATCCACAGTACGATGTGGTCTCAATAGTCCAGGTAATTTGGTCCATGTACAAGTACAATGTATGACGATGACCCGCCCACTCTCTTTGCTTGCCTTGACCCATTTCAAGTTCCTCTGGAGTCATTTTTTATTTACTATCAATCAACCCGTGTAAGTTCTAGCTGTCAACTCCAAAACACAGTTCGGGGATTGGGCGCGGGTTCCGAGTGACGCACGTAAACATGACAAAAGGGTTGAGCTCAGCTTAAATTATTGTGTTCGTTTCATTTATATTTTATAAGAATTGTGATTTCCTATGTAAAAGCACATATACTTTTGTGTACTTGAATTTTTAAATCATTGCTGTACGACAATATGACTGTCAGCCGCCAGCCGCCGCAAAGAATAACATAAAGCACTATTTGATGGAGGATTGTGCGAAATTTAAAAAGTTTGCAAAATGTGTCAAAAGAACACAAAATTTATGTCTACCTGGGTGACAATTTGACTCAAAAACATACTGCACTCCGAAGGATAACACCACCAGCACCATGTATTTACCTGCTTATGTGTTAAAGCCCAGTTTATCCAAATCCAATAAAATCCCGTATTCACTTTGTAGTCATTGAATATCCGACGGAGCACCGTCGTAAGGAAATCGATCCTTCCTTTACAAACCACACACTACCCGGTTTTACTTTCCAACACAAACAGTTCTTGGGTTCTCATGGACAATTATACGCCACCGGGTGGGCTTAGCTTAAAAAAGCTAAGACGGAATGGAACGGATCGTTTAAAGAAATAAACTTTCTTCAAGTAAAAAAAAACCACAACACAGGGGAAAAGGCAATCATGAAAAGTGCCACTTGCGTATCCACCACAGTGTAGTGCTGTTTCTTATCTTCTTGCAAAATCATCTCGACTTTTTCCTATACAACGTAATACGCAATGTATTACAATGAATCTAAATACAAAATCCAACTAAAACTCGGAAGAAGTCGAAAAGACTCGTAAAAAAAGTCCAACTTCGTTCATATTCACACTCTGTTTCCACTTGTAATTTCCGAGGAGTTTTTTCCTTCCACTTTTCTCACTATGCAACGCATTTGCATTACTTTTCCCACCTCATTATTCCGCCATTTTTAAAAAAAACACAAGACAAAAAACTTCCTCTGCTTAAATCCCACCAACAAATCTTACTTTTTAATTCCCACTTTTATGATCCTCCTAAAATTATCAATTTCAATTTCAACTTCCACTTTTTTTTTCAAACTGCAAAACTTTTTTAAGAACTGTCTAATAAGTTCAAGAGTGGATTTCCATTTCCCGCAATGACAACCCGGCGCGGCGTGTTAATACAAACCACATGCCTATACCGCCAAAGATCCCCTCGTCTTTCGACACTGACGCCGAAAGAGCAACTAAACTTTTTTGAGTCAAGCGGCAAGTCGTCCCATCGTAGTGCGACTATACGAAACGATGTGATGTAAAAAGCACATGGGCTGGCATGGATCGTGGGATGGGAGAGTATTATAACAGTACAGGATTTTCGTTGCACGTATTCGTATTTCTAAACAAGTCCGTTTCCGCCGCACCCGTTCTTTGCATGTGAACTCCATTTTTCATTACTTAGCATGGTATGGGTTGCGTTGCGACATACGGATTTCATTCAATTCCACCTGTCCACAACTAGACTACCATAATTGGGCAAAAAATTGCTTATATAGAAAGAAAGCACATGTTTATTCATTTGGGAAGTAAAATTCATTTAGTTGTTTGTCTTAATTTTGCAGTGTCTTAAGATCTATGATATTTGAAAACATATATTACGGAGTTTGCCCAACTATGAGAATTATAAATCCTACACCAAAATCCAAGGCGGTGCGAGGCGGTGCGTCGGGTCGTCATCGTATCGTACACATAATTAATTAGAACTTCAAACCCCATCGGTTCAAATTACAGATTAACTCCCCGTATAATATAATTTACACCTTCCACAAGAATGGTGTCATTTGCCTTTGACTTTACGTATAATCAATCCTACCTAAATCCCATGCAAATCCACTTTAAAATCAAAGCCGTGAAAATCAAAACCTTTGCTTGTGGCATTTAAACGCCGGAGAATCTCATTCTCATCTGTCATCATCTTTCCCCTTCAAATTTCCTTCAAACCACAAATCCCATATCACATTGCTCACGCTACGCTGTGGTTCGCGCGTTTCCCTATACTATGTACAATAATAAAAACTATTTTACGCTGTTTCATGTCGTGTATTTTCATTTTCCTTAAAAATTATTAGAGCAAGGCTGACGATTGCCTGCCTACAATGCACATTAAAACCATGTTCATCGTTGATGCATCACTTGGCCACCGCAAATCCATTTTACACTCACTTGTTCAGCAAATAATATGCGGTCAAAATATGCACAAATGATATTTTTAGTATCAAATTTCAAAAACTGTGTCATCCGTCACATCTGAGTGCCATACGTACTTCGTACTTGCCATGCCATGCTGCTACTACTAGATATATATACACACCAGTGCATCGTAAAAGTAATTGTCAATCATAAACTAAAGTGGATAAAGACACACAACACAGTACAGTACGGTGGAATGGACACGGCAGACATAGACATGATAATCGTGACAAGACGGATGAGAGATGAGCTTAATCAAAGGATTGAATTTCCCTTAATGCTACTATTAATACTACACAGACGATTCCTACTTTACCTGTACATGTACAGCATATTGCATGGCCACTGCAGCGGAACAATCAATCAAATGACATCTTTAAAATAACATGTACATTTTCATCCTCCTTTTTATGCTATGGCCTGGCCTATCTTCATCACTAATCTCCCACTAACAGTCTTACAATAATAACAACAATGAGAAAAAAAACGACGAAGACGAAGGAAAAGGATTAAATCGAGATTCCATCTTTGATTCACGGAGCACGTTTCACTTTCTTCCCATGCAGCCAGCCTCAGCCATGCTCTAGCTCCCTTTTATTTTCCCCCTCCTCTGTAATTACATCAAATAACGACGACGAATAAACCATCCCATCTGTCCCTAGCAAAAATCTTAATGGGAATCCAATAGCTGCATCAGTATCCTATCTCATATTTTACAATCTACAGGTGCATCCACTACTGCGTTGTATGAGCCGAGGGAGTACCACATAACCACAGATTTCCTATTTCCTTTCATTTGAACCTATTTCCAAATACAGATGCGGTCGGTTGTTATATTCCCTAATTACTTCCCTGTATCCCCAAAACAGGAGCCTTGTGTCCAAAATCCAAACATAAATAATTTATGTAATTACAAAGCTATCAAATACAAATTGTGCAAGAAAAAAATGTTAATTGATGCAATAAAACAGATGGGATCTTCACAGTATCTTCCATTCATTTATCTTCAAAAGACCACCCAAATTTGCATAATTTTTGCAAATTAGACATAATTTAACATACATGGTAGATGGTACAATGCAAAACCAATCCAACGCAATGAAAACTGCAAGCAATCTGCACATCATCTCTCCCTGTGGACCGATCTTGAAACTTTTTTTCAAAACAACCACCGCACAAATAGCATTTGAATTTTCCATAGATAAGTTAGCAGAATCAGTACATTATTCGTATTGAGACAGGTGAAAATTCCCACCGTATATTCTTACAGATACCACACGAAGCCACTGCAATGCCAATAGCAATCCGTACAAGCAAACATTATCTCTACCAGCACTTTCCCATGAATAAATAAAAGAAAAGTAAAACTTTCCCACTACTACTCCTTTTGCAAAAACTTTTTTTCTATTCCGTTCCATCAAACACTTTACTTTTTCTTCGTCCCTGTCAATTTGTATTGTGAATGTGAATACAACAGCCGAGTAAAATTCAACCAAGAGCTGACAAATGCAACGCAACAGCGCCATGCAATTCAATACAACTACAATCCCCCATCTTCCCCATGCAGTATGCACTGTACACGATTTTGTATGTATTGAGTCACTCAATCATAAAAGATCCGATGGAAGGATGAGATCATGCATCTTTCTTTTCAAAACTAACAGCCCGTGCTCAAACTTAAACTCCCTCAGCACAAAAACTTTGCTTTCCGTGAATCAGACGAGTTAAAATATAAAAACCAGTACATGTCTTGTCCTGTACGTTGCGCAATAGTGCGAATATGACAATCCACAACAGCAGCTGCGACCACATATGATGTCACCTGTTTTATTGCTCACATGTATTAGCATAGCACCGCATTGGCATAGGCATAATCCGTTGATAACCTGTCCTGACCTAAACAACAATTAGATAACCGTTATCTTGTCCATTCACCAAAAATGTTCTACACTTACGCTACGCGTGACTGTGGTTTGTTGGTAAACATGAACATGGGATTATTTCGCCGGTATTTAAAATGACAGCTATTAAATTCTCATGTTATACATTAACATTACATTTTCCCACGCATATAAAGCAAACTGAATACATCTATTGATGAAATGATGCACCCAAGTCTCAAGTCATATGGATCACCGGAGGGCAACCAAATAAAAACTTCGAACGAAGGACTACTGAGAACATCTTGTATATGTAGCTATGTTAAGTCTTAAGGGTGATAGATATATGAATGTGTAAACCTTTGAATGTTAACTCGGGGTTGTTCATACTACGTCAAGCCCGTACGTTAACTTCAAGGTCCATCTTGCTTTAGCCGGTCCAGCTTCGCCACCAAAAGATACCTCAACAAAACACGAAGAATACCTACAATTTCATTTATGAAACAAAACACAACACCTCAAGGCAACATACCTGCCATTTTTGTGTTAGTCGTTTTCGTTTATTTACTACATACATGTATGCATGTCGAAGTAAAGTGCATGTCTCGGTTCTCAGGTTTTAAGCGGGTTTTCCTTTCATTGAAACTCCGCATTCAAATATTCGTCCACAACGTGAATAAATCCAATCCTCGCTGAGAATTTTCAAGTGGATTTTTCAAAAGATGCATTTAAAGTGTTTCAGGGGTAATTATAGTGCCTTGAAAGAGAATTGTTTCGGTTAATTATTGTGTTCGCCTTGTACCCACTACAAGGCACGTTTGTAACTAACTGACTGCAGTTTCTAAACAACAATACACATATTCCCATGCATTTCCCATTGTTAGCGGTGAAGATCTTGAATTAATCGCCCGTTCCATTCCCTCCAAACCTGATTGGGAATAATCTGAAGTAAAAATCAGTGGAAACAAAAGGGAACTTTGTTCCACTTGGGTGATTTATGATTTTATGAACGGGCAAGCAATTACAGGGACTTGCACGTGCTTCGTTGGCAGGCTAACTACATACACAAATGCACATGACACACAGTTAATGGTTAGTGGGCAGCTGAGACCTTAATTAGCACCAATTTAAACGTCTTGTCGTACAATTTGCTGAGACTTGACAGCCGTGTACGTTACGTTGCACGTGGATCAATACGATATCAAGTGCTAAATAAATTCGCTGTGCTATTTTGCTTTTGCTTAGCCAGATTTAAGATTTCTTTCAAAATTTGTCACGGAGGGGGAAAGGAAACGGGATTCTAGCTACGACAGAGGTAAGTGGATCATGCATTGCTAACTTGGTTTGAATTAAGCAATTAGCATTAGCCTCCAGCTCAGCTATGAATACATGAGAAAGGGTACGCATTAGACGCAGTCATCTACCTTAAGTGTAACTAATTTGAATATTAATTAGTCTGCCTTGCGTATCGCCTTTCCTCGGTTCCGTTTGAAGATGATATCGCCATCGCCTCTCAGCAAATGCTATACTTAAGCACGGAAAGGACTGGAGGCATTTTCTACGCAATAGACATGCTTGCCTTTAATTAAATTCTGAGCAGCAGGTAAGCAAAGGTTAAAGCAATATGCGAAGGCGAAGAGTAAACCGTACAATGCCAATTCCTATTCTCATGCTGGTGTTTGGTTGGTTTAAAAATTGACGGACTCAAAAGCAAATGTTAAAATGAATAGACGTCTTTCTCCCTCCTAGCTTAAATATTGACATGTGCCAATCATGATGCTGAACCGAGTATATATCTCTTATTGCAAGAATGTCGCATGCATTTAATTTAAGGTCTAGTATTCTGGCATTTCCCATTTCAACCATAAAATGTGTTAAGACTACTAACGACTGACTGTGTGGCTAGGACTGGTAATGTAAATGTACTAGGCTAGGTTTCGAGTTACGGCAGAGCCAGCCAGATAGAAACCGGCAGGACTCGCAGGACTGACTGGTACTGCTGAATTTGAAAATGTTTTGCCTTATGCCTTAGGACTATTTATGATTGGTCCCAGAAGACAATTTAACGACGGGTGTGGTGAATGTCGGCGAGCTACATATGACATGGGTATCCTATGTCACATTGGGAAAAGACCTAGTCTCGTAAGTTTAGAATTCCAAAACTTATTATTGTCAAATGTAATTACTTTAACTGCAAGGTACATGCCCCCATCAAAGCTTAACCCATCATCCGTCCGACCAACTGTCTGCCGTGTCTGCGGCCAATAACTTTTCATTTTTCTTGTTTTAGTAATTAAATATCGTGAGAGCAAACAGTGTTCCATTCATTCTTTTCAATCATATATTAAAGTAATCTAGTTTAAAATAAGAATCTTCAGCAAATCAAAAAGAGTGTGGAAGCGAGCACATCAATGTAATACTTTATGTTTAAAATCAAAATAAAATATTCCTCAATTTGCTTTTACTGTTTGACGAACCTCTTAAAATTTCACTTTTCGGCGACTTGGTAAACAGTAAAGTTCATTGCACGCAGACGAAATTGTTGGTGTCCAATTTAAACATACACGACATGATTGAACTACTCACTTGATAGTCTCCAAAACTATTATAACACCACAACCAAATGCAATCATATAATTTGAATTCCAAATTCAAGCAATTCTACGAAATAAATTAATTCCTAAATCCTACCTACCTAATCTTTCTAGAAACCCAGTAGTCCAGTACAGTGTTGTTTCTCCAGGGCAGAGGTTACTCACCTTTCGTAGATGCGGGATTTCCGTCCAATGATTTCTCCCGTTGTTCGTCCGTCGTTGTGGGATGGGTGGATGGATGGATATTTCCAATTATTGTCACAAAATCCGTGGTTAAGTTGCACTTGTGTACCCGGCTAAAACAGTCACACAATCCTCAGTCACCACCGTCGTCGGCACAACATTCACAACTCAACTCATTCACCTCCTTCGCGAATAAATTATGAGTTGAATTCTACTCATTTTGCATGTATGTATAGCTGCCAAGTGCTGATGCTCAACTGCCTAGTAGCATAGCAGAGCATAGCCTCTCCTGTCTCCCCCGCCTCATGTGGCTTCTGAGCCGCGCGGAATTTCAAATGTCAGAATTGCCGACAAACTCGTATTCGGTTTGAGTTATTAAAACTTTTTTCATCAATTTCCTCACAAAAAATAATTTTGGTGGAAATTTGCAAAGAAAATGACAGCTGTGATCTTTCCACTCTTCTTCCCTTTGGTAAGAACGTTGCATTTATGAAGCAATTTTAATTGACATTTGAGCATTATAAATTTGTCCCGTTACTCATTACTCGAAGTCAGACATTTGCATGTGAAAATTAAGAGTGCGACTAACTGCGTTGCTAGCGATGACCTGTTTAATATTGTCTAGTTAGCATGCAGTTTTTATGACGCTGTTTTGTATAAATTGCAGAGCTCGTGGACAAATGCATCGATCGAGTTGAACACTTCAAAGTTAAAGTTTTGTTGATTATAAGAACCATGGTCGTGGGGGGGGGGGGGGTGAGATAGGTGCTACGTAGTACGAGGCAATCAAAGAGGACGAAGGGCGGAGATTTTCTAAATTAGCAATTCTACAGTGAAGATATTGTTGCAATGGTAAGGGATAAACCAATCTTTCACACAAGGAATAAGGAACCTTCGATTCGTTCATAGCTCATTGCTCATGCTTGTTTGTTTAACCGCCTTTTCACCTATATTATAAAACGTAAAATCAAAATGTGGTTATTAAAAATTTTCGTGCTCTTATTTACTTTTCAGCTCGTACCTGACGAGCAGATCGCCTGCTAATAGTACCAATACGGTTTACTTTATCAATGCGTGAAGTTGCATACTGAAGCCTCAAACACATTGGGACAATCCACCGATCCTAACAATAACAACAAGTTCGGCGACAGTATTAAGACCCTTGAAATCGAAACGATTGTCGACGACAGGGTCATCGAAGGCCGCTCGCCCTTGTAGTTTGGATAGACTGTCCAAATTATAGGCTGCTCAAAATCAATTTATTAGTACCGCCGCCGCGCCGCCCTCACTCAGGTGGATTGACACGTAATTGGATAAACATTTCTGGACTATATACACTACAACAAACTTGAAAGTTTATTTTATTGCGACTTGCTTATTTCTACAGAACTAGTAAACAAGAGCATGCGTATAATTAATTATTCTCAATTGTAATTGTTTGTCGAATAAAATTCCGCGATGCAATTTCTGGCCGATGCAAAATAACTACAGTATAAACTCTCTAGTTTCGTATTGTAGTAGTCTCGAACCTTATCAGCTATATCCAAACATCCAAGCGTGAAGACATCCGTATATATAGTTTTGCCACGTCCAGAATAATAATGATCAATAACCGGCGTACTTGCCCTAGTTCTAGCGTAATTCCTGTGGCATTTAACATACTTAACTCTATCTTGAACAGCATTTGCCTCGTAACTCTCAATTACTGCTTTAAGTTGGACTACATTACTTTCAATCTCTTTTTTTACTATCACTTGATGTCATTCTATAATTAGCAATTGCAATAGGTACAAATAAGGCGGTAAAATTTACTAAGACAGGAACAGACGCCAATGCGTATTTCTTGAGATAGAAGTTGTCGTCATTGAATTTGCATAGCAATTTAAAACATTCGTTATCCGCCAAAACTAGGTGACTTGATCTCTCACTGGTATTTAAACCAGGACTCGTCAGAAACCTGAGTTGTCGTGCTACAGCTTCAATTTGTGCGTTGACGAAACACGCAGCGCTGGTGGCAATTGCTCTTTCAATCTTTAGATTTAAAAGTGCTGTCCCAATATCGTACTGATTGGACAAGAAATCAATGATCTTCGTCAGAACTGTTGACGAAGTTCCCATGTCTGCCCTTCCAATCAGCCACTTTATGACAGAAAGCATCATTCTGTGTTCGTTCGCTAAGGATTCTTCATTGTCAAGAAACATTTGCTCAGCTTCCATATATCCGGGGAACACGAGAATGGGATCGCTTACAGTTCGACATTCTTCTTCAAATCTTTCCCTGTGACGCCGTTCTGCACTTTCTGAGTTCCCCATGACCCTGCGAAATTAAATAAAATGAATTACAAAATATAAGTCCCGCTTATTAACAAACTTTAATTATGATTAACGACTAACGACAGGTGTGGTGAATATCAACGAGTCATATTATGCACCTTTCATATTTACATCCAAAAAAACATACGAAATGGAATATATTCTAACCTATAATCCTGTAAGCCAGGCCCAGTCAAAATTTTGTTTCTCCAGGGCAAAAGGGTTACTCAATTTTCCTGTGGTTTATTTCTGCCTAATCAGATGATTTCTTTCGTAGCAGTGTTAGGCCAGATTTTTCTGGTGGATGGATCGGATGGACTGATTTCTCCAATGACTGTCACAAAATCCGCTCTAGTTGCACTTGTGTCCCTGTCTTAAACAGTCACAATTCTGTGTCAGTCACCGTCGTCGTCAAAAGGACAACTCAAAGGACATACACAACTAAACTCATTCACCTTCTTGCCTGCATCCTTTATTGCGTATATAATGAGCCGAATTCGTATTCATTTTGCATGTGATGTAAGTTTAGCAGCTAGCTACGTGCTAATTAGGGATGCACCGAATAGTGGTATTCGGCCAAATGCCGAATAACCGAATAGGCTGAATATCGAAAAGCCGAATACCAAATATTCGGCCTAACAGTTTTTTAAAGTGAGGTATCATTGAAAAGCTTAATTAGAATAGAGTTTATTTCTGGAGCCTGTAATGCGAAAGAGAGCTTTCCACTCACAAGGACTTCCAAGAAACGGAATTTTCTTGAAAAATCCGCAGAGAAGAAGAATTTGCGCAAAGAATGCTGGCGTTTAAACAGGCATATAAATGGTTACCAATGCAAATACGTTTGTTACCAATAAACATGTTAAGAAGTAGCACAAAAACGAATTCTGACATACGCAAACAATAACAATAATATAATAATTATTAATGCATGTAAATATACGCTATGCACATGCACTATGCACTAATTCTATGTTGTATTTCGTATTACACGTGCATATACGTCACTCACTTTAACCACCCGGCAGTTGAGGTACATGACTAGTTTCAAAGCATTTGTATTATTGAGGGCAAGGTCAAAACGAGAATTAATATTTAACAAAAATGTTTATAATGTTAATATGAATTATTACCGAGCACACATGCTTTAGCATGTGGCACAGGTATTGTAATCGTTTTGTCTGTCTGTCCGTCTGTCGTTGTGCAGCGCTGATTGGCAATATAACCTAAATGCGGCTTCATACCGCTTCACAACACAAAAGTCGATTGGGATTAAAACCGCGTTTGGAAGCGGGGTGCTTCCAACATGTACCTCACGAAGCAAGGAAGCGTCTTATTTTAAACCTAATCGTGGAAGCTAGGTGG
>JAAXYW010000632.1:0-32610 GCA_036851895.1 Orthonychiurus folsomi | reverse complement strand
GGGAAAAAAGCAGATATTACTGACTTAATCGCACAAAAACTTGATCTCAGCCTAGCCTCGAACGAGCATAATCTGACTGGCACAAATGAAACCAAACTTCTCGACGACAATTTAGAGGACCTATATATTAAGAAAAATATATTTGGAATTGGGCGTAAAATAGAGTACTATGTTACCCCCGTTGAATCTATGTACTCCTGTGCAGCTTGCTTAGAAGTGTAAGTAAATGCAATATTTCGTATTGTCAATTGAGCCATGAAAAGTACGATTGTGGTGCGACATAAAACCGAAGGAATTCGCAGCAAGCTTGTGTATATTTTCAGATTTTATCTACTGTCTGGAGCTGAAGCACATTTAAAACGGAAATCTACTAAAATCTATCTGGACTGTCCACATTGTCACTTGTCCGTAGCATTTGATAATAGATGTCTTCTGATACATCATTTCCTGGCACACGATGTAATTCCAACTGTAGCTTCCCTGAAAGGACGTGTTGCTTTTGGGCCAATTTCTGCTCACAGAAGACATGATTACCGGCTTAGGGGGCTATGTGAGAATTTGCCATCTTCCACGGCGACAGTATCTTCTGGCGAGAATGTGTCAACACCTACTGCTGAGCAAGAATTTGGATCGTCTAGTCTTGCTGAACAAACTGATGACTCGGTTAGCATCATTGATGAGTCATCAGATCTGCACATGCAGGAAAGCCATCCTGCACAGCAGCCGATCTCTGGAAACGTTTCTAGTGAAAACTTGAGTCCGCCTTCGAGCATTAGTCGAGAAATTAATTGGCATTGTTTCATCTGTGATAAGGACTTCAAGAGGAGCAGAAGTTTTTACCAGCATCTCAAAGGAAAACAAAGCGATCTGAGTAAGAACCTTATTCGATGTGGTATGGACGAAGTTCTCAGCTATACAGAGTGTGGCCACTCTTATCATTTACATCTCTTCCATTCGAAAACTACAGTTGGACCATTTGTCTGTCCTGAATGTGGTAAATACTTTCAACAATGGAAATCTATGAATGAGCATGCAAGGAATAAGTGTTTTCACTTCAAGAAATCATACCGATACCAATGCTCGTTGGATGGTCCGTGCAACTATTCCTGCTTCTCTTTCTCAGACTTTATTGAGCACTTGGGAGCAGATCATGTACAACACATCATTCAATGCAATGAGTGCTGTAAGGAATTTAACAGTAACGCCGCATTCTCGATACATTATGATGAACATCATGGAACTCACGGACGAAAGGATGAAAGTTGTATTTTGAATGCAGAACAAATTGGAGGTTTGACAAGGAATCTTATTCAATGTGCTGTTTGTGAAATTTTGTTTCATACTACTCAAGATTATCAAGACCATGTTCTTCTGAATGCAAATACTCATTGTCAAATGGTAATTGTGTTTCCTTGTGATTATTGCTTCTTTGCTTCCAAATCCGGCCCTGATCTTTACAAGCATTGTCAAGAACTTCATTTAAAAGAATTTCGAAAAAGGTCTTCTTCAGCTCCCCTTCAAACTCAAAATCAGAATGAAAACTTGGATACAAAGTGCCAAGACATTAAAGCGGAAATTCTAATGGTGAAAACAGCATTGGATTGCGAGCCGCGTCAACATGCAAATGAGAAGCTTGTGGCAGCAACAGTAAGTACCCGAAAACCATTCACATGTATAGTATGCAATAAGAAAGGTTTCCAAACATACCCTGGTCTTCGGAAACACGTCATTTTGCAGCACAAGGGAGAGAAACTAATGGAATATCTTGCGGATTTGAAACGGACTAGGGCAACCGCCATTGAAAGCAAGAAATTACTCCCTGCACTGAAGTCAGAAGTTGGATCTGTCCAAGCATCCAGGTCGGAAGACGGAATAGCGAAATTGGCGAGTGCTGGAAGCGACGCATCAACTCCACTATCAACATTTTGCCTGGCATCAGACCTACGAGTCCGATCTAAGGCTCGCTTTCCTGATGGAAGTTTCCGCTGTTTGAAATGTTCAGGTACGGTTCTACCGTCCGAGGAAGAATTTTTCCTACACTTTAGGCGTTTTCACATGCACCAGATCGATTCTAGTTCGTCGGAAGAAGAATTCGAAGAAGATAATGAAGACGAAACTTGGCCTAGTAATTTTTATAAGCTGGATCCGGACATATTCTGGTGCCCAGAATGTGAAGTTGAATTCGTCACACTGGCTTCCCTACTTAAACACATCCAATGCTCACATGAATTTATAGAGGATCCGAAGAAATATCTGGAGAATGTTGGATACGGACCTAGGCCTGTAAAACCCTTGAAGGAGAATCAGTGTGGGATTTGTCGGCTTCAATGTGCTTCCACGTCTGATTTTGAACAGCATATCCGGTCTCACGGCCTGGCTTTCCTTCAGCTTCGTCAAGAACAGAAAGTCAGGTGATAGTAACAAAGTATTTTGCTAGTCAAGCAAACAAGCTCATGTCAACCAATCAAATACCAACTAAGATTACGCATAATTTAGTTAACCACTGCCATTTAATCTCACAACCAATTATGTACACAAAGGATAAGCATTTATCAGTTCCTTTTAGCTAAGGTAGTGTTTTACAATGAGAAAACTTTATTTTAAATAAGTTATTGATTATGATTAGCTCGATCAAACGCAAATGTAATAATGTGTTCAAAGTTGTTTATATCTAATTGAACCGGAATGGTTCGGTATTAGAAAATCCAGTTTGTTGGTTGAAACTTTAGTCAAAAATGTGATACTACAAGGTAAAACAGCGCAGCTATTATGATGTGGAGATTAAATAAAATAAATGAAGGAATTTGTAAACCACAAATATGAATAAAATTAAATAAAATGTGGCCCGAGCCCTACTCAGTCTTGCAGCATTCTTTTCGGAACCACGTGCTGTAGAAAGCACTGTCTAGCCGCAATAAACTTAAGGGATAATTCTGCTACTGGTGCATTGGTTGGGGTTTAAATCAGCCTGTTAAATTGATTTAAAACTCAAAAGCAAAGCTGTGCAAAATGAACTCTAGTATTTATTAGTAAGTACCGCTACAACATAATTTGATTCAAGGGAACAACGCGCAAGAACTTCCTCGAATTATTCCAAGAATGACACCTGTTCAAACCAGGATGGCAATGATTTAATATTGTGTATTAGTGCAGAAGAGTTTGCAGTGTACAAGGTTCTCTTAACTTATTGACGAACGTTCAATACTCCACATCTGAGATCTTGAGAATTGAATGGAGAGATTATTTATTACTCCAACTTTGAGGTACAACAGCTGAATTCAAGTGCACCGAGTGGAATTCAATGCATAATGAATGTCTGGGCAAGTTTAAAATGGATAGTTTTAGGCTGTTAGAACCCCTCCCTATAACCACCAATATCCAATGGAAGTCCATTGGATGTTTTTGAAGTCAAATGGACGTCCATTTGGATGTTTTCGAAGTCAAATGGACGTCCATTAGATATTGGTGGTTATAGGGGAAGTATCAATGTACTGCTAAGTGTATTCTTAACAGGAATGTAATGGATGACCTTAATAAAAATTTCCACAATTGTCCACAAGTTTTGATTTGCGAGCTTGCGACCATTTAGAGCTTTGCTCATATCAAAAGGTAGAATTCAATAGACGTAAATTTAGCATTTTACTACTTCGGCTGCCGTCAAATAGCGATCCAATTTATGACATGGTTTCTCCATTGTTTCAATCCAATTAGCAATTGACACGAAATGCAAACGTCTGTTAGCGAATCCCAATCTACATGATGACCTTTGTCTTATTTGACATAAATTATGTATTTGTTATTGAGATTTAACATAACATAAAAAAGTAAACAACTGAAGTATACTTGCTCGTTCTGACTTGGCGTAGCTGGTTTATTCGTATTATATTATTGTGTTGAGGAATAAAGGAATTAAGCAATACCAGTATACATTAGATGACTACAATCGTGCAACTAACACAATTGTTTTAAGAACGCTGGGAATTTGTGAATACTAGCTTTTTTGTAGAATAGCTTGGATCAATCAGACTTACATTTTTGTGTTTTCTATCGCAACTGAACCCATCAACTTCCGATTTGGCAAATTAATAACTTCAGCCCATACAACAATGATTTAATGCCGCTACACCTTTGTCAAAATTTACAAAAAGCATGCTTGCTCAAAGCATAACAAAGCTTCGTTAAACGTGTTTGCGCGAGGTTAAAATGCTAATTGAAGCTATATACAGCGATTTAAGTAATTTCCAAAGGACTGCATCCAGATCAGTTCTCTAGCGCAGCGATCTGGTACATGGACTTTTTTCTTTGAAAGTCTCTTACACGCAAACTTCACACAATGCTCTTAGAAGATAGCATTTTTAAATATTTTAACTGCTGACTGACACTAGTAATCTGGACGTTACTAATAATCAGGCTGTAGTGTGAAGATTTTAGAATTATAGCGCAATTGATTTCAAAATATTTGCAATGATTGCAGGTCTTTGCAGCTGTAATTCCTAACAGACGAGCATACACGAATTACACGGTGTATTAATATGATGTTAAATATCATATCCGGTTGGTATCCAAATTTTCAATTGTTCTGCTGTCAGCCTCGGCCTCTTGTAAACACTGCTGGCATGTATTCGGGGTGGTGTCAATAGTAGTCAACGGAAATCCGAAATCTAATTTTACTATCAAAGTATTAAACATAATGCCGGAAATAACAGGTGAACTGGAAAATGGAGCTCGTCGTCGTGCACTTGTTTCGTTGTTTCCTTTACCTCGGCAATTCACGGCTGTGCTGCGCTTTAGAGTATTGGAAAATGGAAACAGGTGTTGAATATTGAACGGAAATGAAAAATTAACCGTCGATGTACTCGGAAATAAGACAGCACTCCCGCTTGACTGGGTACGTCAAAATGTTTATTAATTCGGATGTACATTATCACTCAAAATACATTTAGTGATATTTTGGTCTACAAACTCTGCTAATGACTTGCATATACTGTATGTGGTGGGAATGGGACATGCAGTTGTTCAAAATGCCATGTTTTAATATTAATCTGGCTTCGTCGTGAGTAACAGACAATGTCGGATTACTTTTTATTACTTGTGTCTAGAAGCTAAGTTACGTCTAATGCACATTTAAAAATTATGAAAGAAAACTAATATCAAAACTCTAAACGCCTTGTAATGGCTAAAAGACGCTAAAATGTTTTTCTCCTCCACCTCTGGCATCCCGACGTCAAAATACCTTAATGTAAGGAGCTATGCAACCATGTTCAATTTTTGAAACCTTTGGGAATTGGATTACAAAATTATGAAACATTCGTTCGTATCCGTCTATTGTGTTTGAATTATTGCAGATTGCAGCAACAATGCACCCGCAGCAGCCTGCCTTCAAATTCATCCACCTGTGGCCGTGCATAGCCGCGTATCTCACCTGTGGAAAAGTCATCAGTTCATCTTCGGCCTTTGAAGAAGCGGGACGAAGGCGCGGAACTGCTCGCAACATTTTCTGTCAATCCAATTTATCATGTGTACTTAAATTCAAAGTAAAGTATAGTGCTACATTATTATAATTTGTGAATCCATAATCAACATTATCATCTTCCGAGCCTTTTTTTATTTAACTACCGGTGAGTGGCATCACAGGGCATCCGGCGGCGTGGGAGGATTTTTATTACGTCCCGATAAATTACTGTAATTTGTTGGATTGATTCACCATCCCCTTATATTTACACAAGCCAAAACTTGTCTGTCATTCCTGTGTAAACACTCATTTGTCATTTGCAACAAGTTTTCAAATATTCCGAAGAAGGTGTTCAGCTGCGACCCAGACAGTGATTTGCAAAATTTTCGGAATGACCAAGTCGGTTGGCCAATGAACCAAAATATTCGCACCAAGAAGGCGGATCTCCATTTATTGAACAATTTTACAGCACAGGAGGTGGGATTTGTGAATGAATCAGACAGACAGACGGGAGAATCCGCTATTGCTGCTGCTCTGGAAGGCAAATTATAAATTATCCGAATTGATTAATTCCTCTGTCAGCGGAAGGAAAGAGAATTATTAAGGAAATTGACGCAGCTATTAATTTCTGCACGGGTTTTGGCATTGGCGTGAATGACACATCGCATCGTGAAGTTTTGTGATTGAAGAACACCGAAAAAAAACAAGGAAGGACCGGTTCATGCTCGTCGTAGTCTGTTTACAATTTGACAATAAATGGACTTGGGCTTACTACAGGAAAAAAAGCTTTGACAAGTTCCCCGTTTGTTGAAATTCAGATTTCGGCCGTAAAACTTTCAAAGGGACGCGGACACTTCGCCGGAGGAAAGGAAAAGGGGAAGCAAAATGAAGTGTTTCGGTCAAAAGATCCGGAATTACCACTGCAAAGTGGTTCTTCTTGATGATCAAGAACTCATCCAAGAAATTCAGGTACGTTAACGTTGTTAAATTTCATTTCTACGGTGGTGTAGCGATTTGCACCGCTTTCAAATGCATGTAGTTGGTTAAAGTGCTTAAAGATTTACAGTCCAACTAAATAAACAGCAACTAGCATTAGACCAAGCACCAATTAATTAGGGATTGCATTGGGTTGTTCGGAATTTTAAATATGGTAATTAAGGAAATGCGATAGTAATTTCTTTTGTCACACGCCTCATTTAAATGCTTTAACCTTGTTTTTAAATAATTTGTAAAATTAAAATTTGGTAAAAATCTCACGTACCACAATCAGAGTGGACTTCTTGGTGAATAGTACCCTGTAATTGTGTTCATTTCATTCACGCGCCCCACATGAGGTCCAAATGATCTTTGGCTGAAGGTTGGCTCCGCACATTTGTGGTCGGTGGATGGAATGAAAATGGAATCTCGACCAAACAGGTGCATGTCTTTCCCACTGCATTGCAATTACTTTTAACACACTGCTTAATGAAATACAGGAATAGATGATATAGCATAAGCATAAATACGTTTTACTTGTGTTGTGTCGGTGTGTGGTTTTTTTGCTTGAAGATTTTTGTTTGATGAATTCGACAGTGGCAGAAAATAACATTTGCCACCATTATAGAAAAAATGCAGGTTCAAAACTGGAGGTTTTATTTTGCTTCTGAAAGTTAGCATAATTTGCGTTTAACTCATGAAGCAGAACTGAAAATATTTCAAGCTTTCGGAATGGACCGTGAAATATTAAAATTCAATTGAACGTTGGATTTGCATTGCATGGGTGTATGCTTTGCTTAAGCTTAGGCCTTGTGCTTTGTGCATGTGCTGTTGAAGTTGGAACGGTACCATCAGTTCCCATACAAGGGTCAGATACTGAACCGTACAAATTGAAAATTTAATGGCGATGATAAAAAGATGAAATATTCGTTTGTGCATTGCATTACCTGCGTTGTTCAATGGAGACCACCTCCATTGAAAAGACGCAACGCGACGTTTGAAGAGCCGACGCGATGAGAGCATCAACGAACGGCCAAAGCCAACGATGCTTTGAAATTAGTTGGAAAAAATTTGTATTTCTAAATTCAACTTTCGTTTCCTTTGTCCAATTTTCTTTGTTTCAATACATGCGAAAATAGAATAGGATTTTGTAAATTCAGATTTCATTTTGTTTGCCTTTTCTGCTTTAATATTTCTGCATGTCTCAGCATGATTTTTGGGCTAATTTTAGTATTTGAGAGGTTCTCACAGTTCCTCGTGATGAAAAAATGATTGCAGAGCAGATTTGCAACTAACTGCAACTGCAAATAACAGAAGGGAGATTTTCTCAGAATTTTCTAACTTGATGTTCCAAAGGGAACGTCTCCTTTTTCCAAGTTTGAATTGATAAAATAAATAACTCTATTTTGTCCTTTTTTTTTTCAAGGCGTCCCAGTCTCTTTCTGCTAAAATTGTGCTGCATCACTTTCCTCCCTTTATCTTCTTCATTGTTGAAAAGTATCATGGTCCTTGTGTAACACTTGAGAGCCTGGAAAAAGGCCAATTGTCTCGTTATACCCTTTGTTGACGAGTCCTTCTCCTACGTCCAAGTACATATAATTTTTTGTGGGGATGCTCTAGAAATCTGAGTTTTTTTGTGAGACCTTCCCGAGAATTTGTTCGTTTGCCCAAATCCATGGTGGAGTGATGATGGACTTCCCTGTACTCTCGTCAGTTTCACAATACAAAAGTCAACGTTTTCTTTTGGGTTTGACGAAAGCATTGCAAATTGAAATGTGGGAACAGGTGTGGCCTGTCGCGTCCCGAAGGAAACTCACAGGGGGAGCACATCATTAAAGGCGCGCGGTTTTTCAGAGGGTAAAGAAGAAGAGTAATTAAATTTCCAATTCATGTCCACCAACCGTTTCCGGTGACTTAAAACTTGGGTTTAGGTGTCTCAATGCTGTTTTTAATTAAAGTCTACAAAGAAACCGCCAAGAAGCCACATTGATTATGAATACGATGTATTTCAGGTGAATTTACCATCACGACATTTGTTTAAATTTGTAATATGCGTTTTGTTTGTTTGTTCATCTTGATTGCAAGATTTGCTTTTAAGATTTTAATTTTCTGAATTTAAGGGTTTGCTTAAACAGTTGCTTTTGCGTAGGTAAATACAGTATAAAACGTCGCAATAACATCAGCAAGTTTCTCAATAGCTGTTGGAGTGCTAGTCGCTAGTTTAATTTTGACACACTCAGAAAGAAAAACGGGAATAAAAACAAAAGAAATTAAAAGTTCTTTCATGTCATGACGTCCTAATTTTCTGCAGTATTGTATTGAGAAACTTTTAAAGTGCTTAATTTTGTTATTTAAACAATTTATTGGACAGCTTTTAGCATTGTAATGCAGACGAGAGATTACGCAAGACTAAATGTCTTAAATAAGGATGACAATTTTATGAGCGAGCAAAACGATCAGGTGGAATGGGATGACAATTCTCATAATTAGACTTTCGTCATTTTCGCACTGCCGTCGCCCAAATTCAGTCCATTTCTTAAATTAAAAAAATGTTATTTGGATGGTTTAGTATGAAGATCAGTAAGAATTCAGTGCGTATGGAATCCTGTAATGTTAAGTCACGAAAGTCGAGCCGCACGCCTTCATCCCAAAATCATGTCGAAGTAATTTTTCGGACCCGTCCATCTGCATCTCTTTGCTAAATCTCATCTCCAAGGATATCAATTTCCAAATGTTTAAACTCCGTGTGTTACGTTGATTGAATCAACCGAATCAACCAACAAGAGCTTCAAAATCCCGAAGGGATAATTGGTCACAGAAGAGCCTCGAGTGCCAATTAAATTGTAAAACTCATTTATGCCGCTGGAGATTGAAGAAAAAACGACGAATTTAGTTGTGCACACTCATTAAATTTGCCCAGTGCGCTATAGGACGCATGCGCAGGGAGACCCAACTTCCTTTCAAAGGCGAAGTACTGCGCCTGCGCCTATCTCTTTTTGAATTTATTTTCCCAAGGGACCTTTTTTTTTTAAATAAAAAAACTTTCCAGTATTCTAGTACTTATATACACAGTGACTTACGCATGATTAGATGGGAAATCGTAATGCATTTTATCCTATGGATAATGGAATCGTGCATTCACGAATGTCCATGTTGGGTCGTTACGTGACCCAACCGAGCGAAGTTAAGTTGATGAAGGCGGGTGATAGTAGTGATAATTTGCTTTGGCCTGGCCTGTCCTGTACTACTCCTTACTTTTCCCATGATTTAGAAAAAAACAAAGGAAATTAGAGGGTCCGGGCCCACCGCTTGTACTGGTTGGCTCAAATTCCAATTTCACACAATAGTACGTAATCCTCGGTCGGGCGGACGTGTCAAGTCAAATGAGATCAGAGCAAAAAAAAAGGATTGACAAAGTGGCCGCCATTAATCTGAACCTTGTCAAGGGACCCTGTATTTACTATGGGATGAGTAGTAATCTATAGCAAACCCGCTTTGTCTTTGATCCGATCAAGGCGAACGCGAAAGGTGAAAGAACACGAGCATTTGAACAATAGTATTGCCAGAACTTGAAAGCAACATACCAAATTGTTGATTTCACTTACTTTTGTTTGGAATTTTGAAAATGCAGTTAACACTATGAATATTGCAATGTCATAGCTCATATGAGAGTTGAATTTCCGACTTTGTGCTAAATCCAGATCTTAATCTGACTCGCCTTTAATCCAACAACGTTTACTTCATACAAAAATAAGTCACGTTTCCGTTAGAATATGAAAATACAAATTATTTTTATTCCCTTGGATGAAAGGGGCATCCGTTCTTGTTCATAGGGATCCCGTTTGTCGTCATAGTCATCGTTATTCTTGCATCTTGTGTTTTGCCGTGCGGAAAATCTTCTAGCCCTTATCCGCTCGATCGGATTGATGCGCTGCGTAGTCGCAGTCATCGTCGCCGTCTCACGAGCAAATCGTTCTATTCTAACATACATATTTTTACAACGAAAGTACCCATCATCTTAAGAATTGCCCGTACCTACACTGATGGTACGCTAGGGTACAAAATGTTCTGCCGGGCAAATAATAATATTATTGTTTGATTTTTGTTGCATTATTGGATCTGCTCACTCGAACGGGAATCAGATAAGTTTATTTTTACATTTGCTTTGTAATTGGCGTGAGAATGGCGCTTATTTTGCACTGAATACGAGTACATTGCATGGTCATTTGGAATGTTACCAAATGCAGTAAGTGCAGTGCAGCTTTTGTGTTTTCTCATTAATTTAATTCTTTCGACCCAAAAGAGTGTTGTTCGTCGGAGGAGGTGCATGTTTTCAGATCCAGGGCGCGGAGGTGGAATAATAATCATAATCCTACGTACATACATACGTACGTAAATGAGATCCTCACAAAAACAGATCTTAAGGGTCATTCGGTTAATGTGCACAAAATCCCCGCCCAATGCAAACGCTTGGCCCAGACAAAATATTTTTCAACAATAATTAGTTTTTTGCTAACTAGTACCTTACAGTACAAGGGAATTGCATATATGACTAATCCAGCTAATAATGACACTAGTTCTTGCGGAAAACAAGGGTCCTTCTACGCATGCAGTCTCACTAAATACTTCAATGTATAAGGCGCGTTTGTCCATTAATATTGTATGAGCTCGTAAATCAAATGCTTTAATTATTATGGCTTTCCCCTTGACGGCTATTATTATTCATGAGGTTTGCCGGACGTCGCGGTTTAGTTGTTTGTAATGTTAAACACTGCAAAGTGCAATGGAATGCATTCCCGTTAGGCTAGAAATTTAAAATTTCAAGTGGCATTAAAAGTTCTGTGTATTTAAAATCAGTGGTGGAAATCTTTAGAGTTTAAAAATCATTTGATTGGCTTCAACTGTCCACTTCCAAAGCGGAGATGTACGAACGGTATATTCTAGAATTATACATCCATGGTGTAGCTGTCATCTGTTTTATCCCCATAAACAAGTCATCCATAAAATATTCAAATCCTAGCGTGTTGTTTGTACATACTTCATTACTACGTCAAGGGATGCACCGGTTTATGGGTAAAGTGATACATAGTCGAGCACATGGCAATGGCGAGTGGGTAATTGGAATCGCAATTTCCATCCATGGATCGGAACAAGGAAATGGGGGGTCGTGTCACTGGAAAATGTTGCATTGGATTGTATTGCCATGTATGTTTTCCGTCGTACAATTTGAGTAGTCTTACGCATACGCAGTCAATTCGATAAGAAAGGGTTAGGAATTTTTGAAAAAACCCGGCCTTCTCCCACTTCTGTATGTAGTACTGGTCTGGTTCGACTTGTAATTTTGTGTATTTTTTTATAAGGTTTATCTTGATTATAAGGGTGGATCCTTTCCTTCGTCTTCGTTGTATTACTTCGTGCGGTCAAAACTACAAGATTGTAGCCCCAGGGGGTTCCCATATAATATTTCCCAGCACTGCACTGCACATGCGTACGTACGGGTACACATCGACTTCTTTCCTGTCATTTTATCCGGCGCTTTCCCCCTTCGGAACCAAAATGTTGTCTTTCACACCCAGTTCTATGACCAGTCCACATCCTGGGGATCCAGTCTTCAAAATGTCAAATAAATGCAGGGGGGAGTGCGGTTTTTTTAAATTCCGGTTAGCGGTTGTCTCCGTTTTTAATGAATTTAAATCGCTTTTTAACATGAAAACACACCTCAGAGTCAACTCATACATAAATGTCTATCTGTAATCTTACGGGGCTACAACTCAACACTTGTTTGGGGAGATGAAGGAATGATTGCAATATATCACGACGTCGACGTCTTCAAGATGCCCTCTGCGCCTGCGTCCGCCCAAATTTGCTACCCGCATAGTGCATGCGTACGTACGTACCGCCTACGTCCAGTTAATGAATGCAATCAGATAAGAAATTTCATTTTCTCCAGTTGGATTTATCATAAGTAGGAATCATTTCAGACGAGACGGGATGGGCAAGTACAAGAAGAATTTTGTCTAAGTTTAGACTTGGAGGAAGTTTCATTCATTCGAATCCATTCTTGGCGTTGGCGGGAGATTAAAATTTGTATTTATTTTCAGACTGCACAGGCGCAAGCGCAAGCATGGGCGGCTTAAATTTAAAATAAAATGAATTTGGATATTGTAAATGTAATATTTGGCATGTATTTTAAATGTTCGCAGTTTTTGCGAATATATTCAAATTGACTGACTAGGAAAAGTGATTGAACTGCAAACATAGACCCACACGTGGAAGTGCGGTCATGACGCCGACGCCGTCAGACAGTCTGTCTAACCCTCAGCTTGTCCCCTTTGTTTTATTTTGATAATCGATTCAGGTATCAATGAACTCTGGACTGGGGCTTCTTCCATTTGTCTCACCGGGGATCTTCCCCGACGACGACTTCCAATCTTGGAAATTACATAATGCAAGTGGTCCTCAGCGCTTGTCTTTCCTCAGATGAAGTGGTCGTCTATTTATAAATCCATCCAAACCGATCCCTCCCTCCAGACTTTTTGTTTGGAGGAATAATTTATGGCTCGTGAATTGATGAGTTTTTTTTAATGGATTCACATTGTAAAAATGACAGGTAGTCAGTCAGTCAGTCTTGGGTAACCACGCATGCGTGCGTACGTACGCGCACTCGCACTGCTCATTTGAGTTTATACAAATGAATTATAGGATTCCAATTGCAAAATGTGAGCAGAGCAGCCATTGGGGGCGGGGAATTAATTATTTGAAAAAAACTAGTTGTAACAAAAGAAGTTTATCAAAACAATTTCTTTGGGTGTTGGAAATTAAAGTTTTGCAACTTTTTCCACCTCCTACGATGGAGGACTCAGCAGGGGTAGGAAAGGAACGGTCGCAGTGCGGAGATTGACCCCTTTAATTATTGCTGCTCTCAAAGGCTCAAACATTTGGATTCATCCTTTTGAATGAAATCAAAAGTCATTAAAACAAACGGCGGCGGCAGCGCAGCGGCGGCTTCCCCCTTACACAATTTGATCAAAGTTCAAATAAAAAGGAGATAGGATTGTGTGGCATGGCAGGAATTATTCCACCCTCTCCATTCAACTTTTGATTTCGTCTTCGATCATCCTCTTCATTTAATACATCAGCCTTTGTTTA
This sequence comes from Orthonychiurus folsomi, assembly GCA_036851895.1. Lineage (NCBI taxonomy): Eukaryota > Metazoa > Arthropoda > Collembola > Poduromorpha > Onychiuridae > Orthonychiurus > Orthonychiurus folsomi. The sequence goes on along the minus strand of JAAXYW010000632.1, from coordinate 19,034 downwards.
AGGGTTTGCAAATATAAAGCATGACTGATGGGGGAAATGATGTTGGGGAAATTTTGAATGGCGTCGAAGTACGTACGTAGGAGTTGCGCTGGCGTCGCGTCTACGCCTGCGCCTTGCTTCCGTTAGTCAATGTAATGTAATGCATGTGTAGCGGTAATGGCGGTTTCAAAGAATCCCCCGCCTGATTGTGTGTGATTAGGCGAGATGCACGACAGCAAGCTAAGACAGATGGTCTCACAATTAGGATGCTATTTTTAGGAAGGAAGGACAAGGAAGCTTCATCATTTTGTGACAACATCTTTGTTCGGATTATTTGCAAAATGAAGAAGCTAACTCCGCATGCGCTGCGATGGGGCTTTGATTACAACTACAACGAATGGGTGGGAATTTACTGTTTTTGATTTAGAAATCTTATCTTACACTATATTGGGAAACTAAGGCAGGCATACTGAAATCTTAGCAGATTTTGTTACCAGTTGTCCAATATTTGCAAATACGAATAATTTATAAGTAATGTCTTATGAATACGAAACTAACAGCATTCAGGCTTCAGCGTTACGAGTGTATTTTCATTACCATGATTCATGAGCTTTTTTGCATTGCACTTCTAGCTTTACTTTTTGTTCTTGATTGCTTCGAGTTGTAACTTGTAAAGACAAGAGCAGGGCCATGGGTATGTATCAGATGTGGGCGTGTGGCCTGAAAGAGAATTTAATGGTATCACCTTGTCTATAAAAAAAAGTACAGAGGCCCAGATAACTTATTGCATTGGAATTGCAGAAAGTAATTAAAATGTTTGCATGAAATAAAGAAAATGGGATACGCCTCCTTGACCATGTCATTACACAAAGGATTTAAAATCATTTGAAGGTTTCGTTGATCATTTCATCTCATCTGACATCTGGTTGGTTCCTCGGATCAAGTGTAGATTCTGCAATGTACAATGTTTTGCTGCATTTGCACTACAGCCCCTTGTACACGTTCAGGCTAGTTTATTGCATTTTAAATTATGAAGTTATCACCCGGGATTATTCCTCTTATAAGTTATCATTATACATAGTAAACCATTGCCATATTATGACGGATTCAGAGATTTTTCAAGATTACTGGTGCTTAGCTTGACATAGTTGACATGGTTTTATTGCATTTTAAATTATGAAGTTATCACCCGGGATTATTTCTCTTATAAGTTATCATTATACATAGTAAACCATTGCCATATTATGACGGATTCAGAGATTTTTCAAGATTACTGGTGCTTAGCTTGACATAGTTGACATGGTCCATGGGCTTCTCTCATTACACATTTTGTTGGTGACACTGGCATTGGCTTTACAGATTTCATGTGCAGTTGAAACTTAACGTGCAAATTTCCACCACAATGGTTGATATGTGCAGTGCGTACGCTAATTTAATGATTAAGCACATATTATAGACATTAAAGAAATTTGTACATCCACACATGCCCAACATGCTTACAACAGCTGCAGCTGCATAGTAATAGCGTAGTATTCTAACCCTTTCCTTGTATGTATACTTTTCTTCCTTGCAAGTGCAAGGTAATTAAAAATTAGCCAAAGTCGGTAACTTAAATGGACGGGAATCATAAACTGAAGCTTCACACTCACCTGTGCTCATGAAACATCGTAATTTTTAACCGGGAGTATGTTAGGAAGAAACAAGCACGGCTTTAAGGACAATGCCCTTGCTAAATGGTAAAGGAAAGACGGACCATGGATATGGATACCCATGCATGCGTGGAAACAAGTGCAAGTGCAATGAGCTCCACATTATCATTTCCCATCACAATTACACCTGAATCCTCTTCCCTTTCATCAAATACCACAATTCACATGAAATAATATCACATCCAACCATCCACTGACGATAAGAGCAAGTTCTTGCATGAAGTTCAGGAGAAAACGAAGCGTAGCGTAAATAAAATGTGACGGAATTCCCTTAAATTGTGGAGACAGGGAATGATTTGGATGACTTGACTGACTGGCTTGTTTGATTTGATTTTCTGGTTTGCTGTGACGGGCTCATCACTTCGTCTACGGAAATTACCTGATTGAACATGCATCAGGAGCTCTTGGCTCATGTTTAGGTCGTAATTGGGAAACGCATCAAACATGAGGAATGTTTTGCCTATCAGGAAATGAGAAATCATCTTTTTTTTTGTTTTTTCTTGAGGAATTGAAGAGAAAATGGTTTGGATTGTATAGATTTTGTTAAGATTTACTTGGAATTCCTGATTTATAAATTAAGGTCCGTTATTGTTGATAGGAACCTACCGCCAAACTTGCAGAAGAGAAATAGACATTGGCCGCAGCCACAGGCTTGCAGGATTATTAGGATTCGACATAATATTTTAAGTGTTGCCACGTCGCGTCGGACTCCCATTTGAATTTAAAATTGGATTAATAATACTTTGAGGTCAGGTCCAGGTCAATTCAGAAATGAATCCCCATTGATTTTTACCGCGGATCACTTTTCCTGACGGAGAAGCCATCCTTATCCATTGTTGGCATGCATATTACAATTACAATCTATTGTGCAACGTGCACAAATCCAAATTTTGCCGTGAGGGACACAACCCTATCGTGAATGACTTGACAAGTGAATTGGAATTGGAAAATGAATTGACGTGTGCCGTATTCGCCTTGCATTGTAATGTATGATCGTATGAAATAGCAAAACCAAAATTCATTTTCACATCGAATCTTGATTTGAATATCAAGTGAGATATGTGAGTGTGAGTACAGCAGGTTGAGGTATCCAAAAGATCCGCGATCGCTGTGTGTTAATGTGAATGCTGATTATAACCAAGCACTTGTAGATGTAATGGTTTTTAATTTAAAAATGAAACAAATAATTAACTTGGACTGAAGTGAGACTCAAATACTAAACAAGGATTCTCTGGCCAATCCATAATTGACATGCACAATGTGTACAACAGTTGCAAGCTTGAGCTTTAACATTGAAGGTAATGTTATATGTAAATCAACCCAAGTATGGATACAAGACCGATAAAATTGAAATAAATTGTCAACAGGTGTGAGGAATTCAACAGGTGATTCGCTGTAGTACGGCATTACATCGTATCTCGTTGTCACGATTCACGATACCCGCTCAACGTGCCATATGCACTTGTACGAACTTTACATAGAGGACGGGATGCATACAGATTTTTTGCTATTTTACTGATATCGCAATCCCGTGCATTTTTGCGTAGGACAAGGTAGTAAATTTTAAGGTAAACAGCAGGACAGCAATTCTTAAGGTTAGTTTGGCATATTTTGGCACTTGATGTTATCTATTGCACGCATTGTGGACACAAGGCGCAAATTGTGCGATTTTCTGTTAATATTTCTATTGAAATGAGCAAACTTTTGTGTATTTTTTAAATTCGTTTTGCCGGATTTTGCATATTGAATAGTTAGGGCAAGAACAGGTGAAAGTGCGTACGGATGAATGAGTAGGAGTACGTTGTACGTGCCAATTTTGTTGATTTTCTCATCCACATCATTAATTTGGAAGGGGAGCAAATGTAATTACAGTCTTTTGGAATTACTAAACAAATAACTTGTTGAAAAAACATAAAAGTCATGATGAGGTGAGACTCATTGATCACGACTTGACTCTGATTAGCCTAAATCCATTATGTCGATGTTAACATTTGCATACTAAACACTCACATTAGACCAAAACTGCAACGGATGCGTGCAGACTGGACTGCAGCTGAAAGGCAAGGCAAATGACCCAACAAAGAAATTTTTGGTTGAAAAAACCCTCTGTTATGCTTATTCAAGTATACATACATACATAGATCCATTACCTACTTTTGACGACGGACCACGATTTTAGTGAAGTTTTACTCACTCACTCGAAAGAAAGTTGACCAATATTTGCAATTCACGATCATTTTAAAAGCCCACGGACGCCATACATGGCACCGCACCTTCAATTTTAATGGATTTCCGTTTTTTTTCCTTCAACCCTTTGATCAGAAATCAGAAATTTTGCCCTAATTAGGAATTGACGGAAACTCATTTAAATGGCTAAAATCCCATCACCATGGATCATGCGCGCGCGCAGGCGCGCACGAGCTCAGCTGTCAAACCATTAGTAAGTGCCCTATTGTTATTGAACTATTGTTAAGTTGAACCACCACATTTTTGGTCAGCCAGTAACAGTGTACCCGAGGGCGCATGGGTGAAGTAAATTCAAATAAAATGGAATTTTCCATTACATCCTTACATGGTGGGATCTGCATCACTTTAATTTCAAATTTTAAATGAACCTTTTGTTCGTCGCGTCGCGGTGTGTTCGAGCGTCACCTTTGACAAGTGCCTTTAGCGCAGAGCAGTCGCGTTGATTAATCAAATTATAATTATTAACGAAGCACTTCAACTTTTTTGAGTCATTGTTAAATGTCTGTTTCCTCAACTGGGATCATTTTCCTTCCCATGGCCAGACTCCTATGAGTGATCGGACTTGGATTGCCAAAATCCAATGCAAAATTTATTTAACCTTTCCATGTATGGGTCGGGTGTCGGGTTCATATGCATGGCATGGCTTACAATTACAATTCTCTTTCATTAAGGTCCATGGAGCACCCAGTCGTCTCGTCTAGTTAACTTTAATTGATAGTTTTTCTTAAGCTCAGACAGATAAATGTGAGATTGTGTTTCAAGTTAACACCCGTCTAGTCGGCTTTACAACATGTCAATTACATTTACATTGTATACATGCTAAAAATGACACAACGACGTTGAAACTTTGAATTTTCAAATTTTTCTTCATATTCTACACGGGCATGGCATGGCAGGGCAGCCAATAAGAATTCGGCTTTTCGGCCCGTCCCGGCATGGCAGCCAGGCGCAAGTCCAGCCATTATAAATTTTCAAAAATTAAAAAAGGTAATTTGATTCCGACACGCAACCCCGAAATATAAATTACCTATGTATGATCTTGTGCAGTCAATGCATGTACAATGCATGTAATACAATTATTTTCATCTTGGCCATGGCCGGACTTGTGGCTCAGGAATTCAAGTTTTTTTCAAACTTAGAATTTTGACTGGCTCCGGCCGGGCCGTGCCGTGGCCATGGCCAGGGAGTGCGTCGGAGTAATTATACACCCTGGCAGCCCTCCGGAACCTACGTCGACCCCTGACCTCTCTTATACATATGCAGATGGGATAAACCGCCCTCCTTGAAGGGAACATGAACGAATTATGGAAATAAATGGGTGATGAAGTGATCCTTCCTTGTGACTGTGGTATGGCATCACATTTCTTGGGCTTGAGCTGGAGGGGAGTGCGCCTTTCATTGTTGTTTCAAAGATGATCATTCCCTGGCATGCTGTGGGCTTGCTCATGTACTATATTATTAACTGGAAAATAAAATTTGGAATTCAAACATTGATCACCTGATCACGTGTCAGGGGCCATGCATAGAATTAACGGTTTTTTTAAATTATGGATGGAAATCTTTGTAGGAAATGAAACTTTAGAAAATTGCTGAACTTTTATTGAATTTTTTTATAAGAGTTTTTAGAAATGAGAAATTTAAGATTGTATATTCATTTTGTTTGAAGAAATGGCAGCGTTAGAGAACTTAAATTTTTTGTTAAAAACACCTTATACATATTCATATGTTGAGTTTTTAACTCCAAAATGCCCAAGCCCGGGCATGCCATGGGCGACTCACATTGCATTGCCTTCCCCTTTCAAGCCCCATTAATACATTAGGTCTCGTCTAGGTAAGGATACACTAAATCAGTGGAATTTCAACTTTTCTTAATGAATCATTGTTGGAGTTCACCATCATAACTTTTGTAGCCAACGTAGGGTAAAAGGAGGTGCGGACTTTTGCTGCCCTGTCAAGCCAAGCCCGAAAAGCCCCATCTTAGAATCCAAGATCACAAATTAACGTCTGAGCTCTGTGAAGGGTTTCCCTATGTGGTGGTGCACTATTTAATATGTAAGGATAAGATTTTGGGTCTGGGTGTTGTTTAGCGTCATGTGTACCCGAGGAATAATTTATGTCCGTCAATTACGTGTAATATACATGCAGTTATGTAGTATTTTGAGCTGAGCGTATTATATTCTATTCGAGCTTGGCCTATTAAATCTTAAGAAAATTATTTATTTCTTACTCTTCTCCTTTGGCGTTGCCATCCGGGCATTACATATGTATGTATGCATTTGGAATCATATAAATTAACTGTTCAAATAGTCAACCCTAACAGTACACAATAATGCATGCACAGGTTTAAAAAAAGAATTCGAGGAATTACAAATCCGATCCATTGTAAATTATTTTAATTCATATCAAGAAAAGATGTCACACTTTCTCCCCATCACAATTCCCACTTGAGCCCCCGTTCTGTCTGGTTGTCTGTCCTTCTGCATAAAATCACGTACTTATTGTCATTGTCATTCCGATGGAGTGGGCTACCCTTTGTTCCCTTCCTTGCTTGCAAATCCAAGATCCCAGCCTCCAGACTAATATTTTGTAATTCAATACACATTTCATAAGCCATTATTGTGTAATTGATGTTCTTGGAACGTGAAGTTCTCAATATGGGATCAGTTGTGGCGTCGCCTTAATTAATTTTCAAAGGACGCGCGCGCGCTCTCTCATCATTCTCAAATGCCTCGCCTGTTACACAAGGTCCAATGCTAAACTGTTAACTCTAGTCAATACACTAATACAGTACATGAAAATTTAAAAAAAACGGTCCGAACTTATTTGTATTGGCTTTTTCTGATGCCCAGGAGGTGTTTTCCCTCTCGGAAACTGCACTGGCTACATTTATTTATTCATTAAGGTTAATTTGACAATTAGTATTCCTTTCCCATATGTCATTCACCGCGCCGCGCCGTTCCTGCTTGAGTCCAATCCAAAGAAAGTTGACCTTAATTAATAATTTACAATACATTAGCCTGATTCCGGCATTAAGATTACTTGCTACGTTCGTACGTACGTACGTGTACGTTTGAGTCCATTATGTCGAATTAACGGCAATTAATTAATATGTAATTAGAGGGGGGAAACCGCTGCGCTGCTCTAGGCTGACTGACCACACAATAACAATGAATGGGAGTAGAATCCGCTTTACTAAATACAAATGAGAACATTGCGCATGCGCACACGGTACTTGTACTTGTAAGACGAGAACGAGCGTGGGATATTCAAAATGTAAGTACAGTGCAGTATATGCACATTTTCAAATAAAGTTGACTGATGTTGTGAATTGGACACAATTAAATAATGTGTGGGCCGGACACTTGGATTGTGATTTATGGGTGTGTTCTGGCCAAGATGGTGACAAGAGATTATACGGCGGAGTGATGTCGGCTTTTGATTAAGATTAGAATTTACGAAGGTGCGCAGGCGCTGCGCATACGTCCGCGGGATGTGTGTCAATTTGAACATGATGGGTTGGGACGACCGGGCCGGCATTAAAATGACACTGGGATTTTAACTTGGTGAAACTAATTCTTTGCGTTCGGCGATGCCACCTCTTTGTTCTTGCGCAGTAGGTATGCCTGTGCAGGCGCAGACGAAGTAAAAGCATAGGCACAGGTGCAAAATATGAAAACGATGACTGCTCAGCATGTTCATTGCAAAAATTACTTTTGCTACTAAGAATTGGAGGATTTGTGACAAGTTATCATTCGACCCTGATTAGAGTGCAGAATAACGTATATGGAAGTAGACTGACTGCGCAGCCGCAGTCGGACAATGGACTAGAGAATTCAATGTATTACATTGCATTATATGGGGAATTGGGTGGAGACAAACTTTTCCCTGGGCGGGGCGGATGCGCGAGATGATGATTATCCATCAATCAAGCCTAATTTGTCAGAAAAGTTTTGTCAATTTGGTCTGACAAATTTCACACGGATTTAATAAGTTTGTATTGAAATGAAATGGATGGGATTTCTCTTTGATAAGTCCATTGATAATGTTGTGACGATGCGCGATGATGATGTTGGGCTTTAAAAGGCTTGTTGTTTTGAGTTACCTATTGCTAACAACTGGGTTTTTATTTCTTTACAGAGTACATCAGTGGGACAGGAACTTTTGGAAAATATTTTCAAACACCTCAATTTAATCGAGACGGCGTACTTCGGACTACGATTCATTGACAACACGGGGCAAACGGTGAGTTGGGAGTTTGAAAATTTTTTACATTTTTTTCAATGAAACAATACGATTTGGAATTAAAATTCCAACTTTTCTTGTCTAAAGCGCGATATTTAAAATGATGCTAGATTTTCAATACGTGTTCAGAAATCTTTCCACAATGTTCCCTCTTCATGTAATAATACAATTTAGTTGATTACCCTTACCCTGTTTTGTGGTGCGCGGTTCAGTTGTGTCAGGAAGTATTTTCCCACAATTGCTTCCTGCGCGCGTCTGTTGCGAAACCCACAAGGGGAACCCTTCGGTTGGGACAAAAGGATCTCAAATTTTGCAAGCCACCGTCGCGTTCCCCGACTCTTTGGATTTCCATTGATCACAAACAATGGGGATTTGTGTCCGGGCATGAAGCCACGAATTCCGCGTTCATCATTTCAAAAACCAGTGGAGAATGACAGGTGTTGGGTCAATCACAGCACGGCGCCGGCGCGTCAACCGTACGCACGACAGTGAATGCTGTGCTATTCCTTGCTCTACAATGTATTAATTCTGTCCCAGTGAAACGTGATACTGAATAATGCATTATTGGACTCACAACCATCCATCAATCGGAAAATGTCTTAAGGGCTCCCATTCTTTTCTTTTAAAAATTAAATCTGCTGTTAGCGAAATTGCAGTTAAGGAGTTTATTATTATTCCACATGTGGTGGTGAGGGTTTTTTCGATTAAGAGTGCCCTAATGACTCAATATACTTAATGAGTCAATTCCGTATTTCCATATTTGGTATGATTTTAGCCCATTGCTCTAATTTACAGCCGATGTGCGTATTGTACAGTAGGAGACATCTACTCTCCCTTTTAATTGCCAGAAGGAAATGAATGACATAATTACAACAATGTAAATGTAATAATAAAGGATTTAGCCCGTTAGGCGTAGGCCAAGTCTCGACCTAAAAAAATATGTGGCCACAAATTACTTTGAAATCCATTTAAATGTCCGAATAAGACAAATTGATGAGTTAATTAACCCCAGGATATTAACTAACCCCCTCGTGCCATGCATAACATGCGATGCACGTACTTACATGCATAAGGGTACATAATAGTGTACGTGAGGAGCACGCGAGTCATCGACAAACGCAAAACCTCAAGCGCGGGATTATTTAATTCCCCTCTTCCCAATTAAAATTCACCGGTTCAACTCCTATTGTTTATTTCTTTTCAGCACTGGTTGGATCCCGGAAAGAAGGTTGTGAAGCAGTTGGAAGGTGAGCCAAGCTCTTTAACCCACTCACATTACAATACAATGAAGAATGTATTAATTATGACTGTGATTAGCACATAGGGTTGTGGTACGGGTACTGCACCCTTATGTATGTATGTGTACGTATGTAAATTAACTGACGGACGGAAGACGCGACACGGACTAGTAGGGATCCGCCTACATTGTTTGAGAAATTAATTATAAGTTTTGTAATACGGCGGTATTGTTCAAGCGCCGCCTCGTTTATTCAAACAAAATAATTACAGGGCTACCCCCTCTCTGACTCGCTGACATTTATTTGCAAGGGATCCATTTCAAAATTTGCATGAGAGTGAGTGCCGCATGTAGTTAGTTAACGGACGGGGGAAGAAAGAGAAAAGAAAACTCCCTTGATCCTTATGACGAAGCCCAAGTCAGTCGTTGTCTTAGGAAATGTAACTTTTAACAGTACAGCAGATAATAGATTCTAAGAAACTAGAATGAAATGACCATGTAATTTTGCTTGTGAGATACTGTCCTAAAACTCATGAACATAAACAAGACCACTTGAGATCCGTATGTGGAGACGGGCGGAGCTCGTCACTTACTCGTTAAAAAAAACAAAATGACTTTGGTTTACATTACATTATGTTGGTAAATATTATTACATATTCATGTGTCGTGCGTCTTCGTGCACGAATTTCAAATTATTTTGCATTTCAAAGTGCTTCGTCGCGTCGTCATAAAAATCGGCTGGGCCGCGTCTATTGAACCATATATTTTAAAGCCTGTAATTAACTGTATGCATGTGATTATGACGTAGACGCTGAAACCGTTTGAAATGTTACTTGCAGTACGTATGTATACTTAAGATTGCAATTGCAGACATAAATTTAAGGGTTTGTAGTGGAGTCTGAATGGCAAGACTGATTTACAACTGTAGACTGAAAGAACGGCAAAAGCACTAAAAAATTGCGATGGAGTTTGCTAATTGGCGTCAGGGGAAAACCAGTTTTTCGAATTCAGGGCTGGAGCTGGAGCTTCGTACCCTAATTTGGATTATGAAACGTTATTTTTTAAACATTTACGTATTTTTAATAAATATTGGTAGAAATATAAATGGGTATAATATAATTGGTATAAAATTGGTCAGTTTTTAATAGTTATGGACATTATTTCTGGAAGTAGAACTATTTGATGGCATATAAAATTATTATTTTATTAAAACAAATTTTTATATTCCAGGAACTGAGCCATTCACCCTTTACTTTGGAGTTAAATTCTACGCCACGGATCCTTGTAAACTTCTTGAGGAAATTACACGGTAAATTTTAATTTTTCAAACCAGTCGTAGCTATATACTTTCGAAGCTCGCCTTACATTTCAATTCGCCACGTTTATGTGCGGCAGTTGTTCATCCTATCTGATTTATGGTATAGTTTTGTTAGTATCCCTTTGAAATACTGAACTGGGAGGCAAAGTACCCTAAATTCCAAGGACAGGCAAATTGGTCTCAATTTTGAAAATTACTTGTGCCTCCCCAAAAAGGGTTCGAATCCTTTGAGCTAAATATTTTGGAGCTATTCCCTCATATTTCATTCCTTTCTTTTAAAACTCAATCAATGCCCCTGCTCGCGTATCCATCCAGTTTCCATGCAGTCAGTATTTGGCAATGAATCATGATGAATGGATTCCTTCTGTCGTCGAACTGTCTCGTTACAATTTGAGCTGACGGGAAGAAAACGAATCTCCTTTTGCTTATTTTTTTCTACATCCCCTCTTATTCGCGGCACGACACGGTTTGCTTTGGTTCTACTCACTTATCTCATTTATTTGTCCCTTCAAGCAATACAATAACCAACCATGATGCTCTGAATGAATCCCATGTCCGAGCAATGATTCCAAACAAAAAAAACAAGTAAAAGCGATATTAAACTTCCGCTTGTAGGGTTATGTAGTAGTATTCATGCCTGCTACAGTTAAACTACACATTTTCCCTTAATTGGTATCCGCTGAACCTTAACTGTCATCAAAGGAACTAAAAGCCGACCCGGAGTGCGGATCATCGGCCTGACGTGTATTACAGGTATTGGCACGCCTTCAGGTATGAATGCGCATGCGCAGTCGTTCTTACAGCGAAATTGAACCCCACAGTAAAATAAAATGCTAGCCCATTTATTTTTCATCTGTGATCATATTATTGCGAGTCAAATCTTTACATTTTGTATCAACTTTCTTCAAAATCCAAGACTTGGCAAAGTCAAACCATTTAGCGAGTCATTTTCCCAATGGATGAAAGTGATGGGTCTTTGGCGCCTTCGGCTGTGCGCCAAAACTCAAACTGGCTGCCATAAACTACTTTAAAAAAGACAAGTTGTGAATGACGATTTTGGTAGTCGGATTACATTACTGGTTTGCAGGTAAGGGAAGGGAACAAATGAAACGAGGGCTCTGAATTGCGGGGTAATAAACAAAAAAAATGCTTCTGTCAACTTTTATGATGGCCAAGCGCAGCCGTAGCCGTTTAGTGTCCCATCCTTTTCTTATGGGAAAGTTTATTTCGCCAATTTTCTTAGCAAGAGCTTGGGAATTTCGTACCTTATTACGTTGTACGTACGTGACAGTTGGAATTTTATGATAATTTCAACACAAATTGCACTCTTCCGTTCGTGTTTTCTGAATTCACACTTGCAATTGTTATATGCGTCTGATATTTGAATGTGATCTGATTTTGTGATTCCCCAGGTACCAGTACTTCCTTCAAATCAAACAAGACATTCTTCAGGGCCGACTTCCCGTTCCATGCGAATTGACGCCTGAACTCTGTGCCTACGTCGTTCAATGTAAGTTAATACCCATACACTTGAATTAGTTATCAATTTGCTAGCCAAATGCATGAATGGAAGTCCGAATTAAGAAGAGGTTTGTAAAGTGCACAGACGGGCGTCCTGCAAATGCCATTATCCAACCATCCATTCCTCTTTTTATCTTGACTGTTCATTCTCATTCATCCCCGGACTCAACCTGTTCGTTCCCATCCATTGAATTCCCGATGCTGTGTTTCCTCTTTCAATTCTCACGCACGCAGGCAACAACATACATAAAACACACATACAATACAATACGATACATGCTAACGGATGAATTTGAAGTTAAATTCGGCGGATGCTAATCCAATCCACCTGTTACATAACATACATGCTTCTTCACCCGGCGGCCCGGTCTGTAGGCAGACAGCAACTGTTCATTATTTGCAATTTTCTTGGGAGATTCGTCTTCACTGGGCCGGGGCCGGCTACCTGTCCTGCCATTTGGCAAATAGCGAAAGGAGATTGACGACGTTGACGAACATACAATCAATTTTGGGACCGGAAACGATTCATCACTGGAACAGCGCAGCGCAGCGGCCAAAGACGATTCATCTATTTTTCCGTTGGTTTGGTAGCGCAGCAAGTCCTCAAAGGAAACGGAATTTGAATGTGCGAAATATGTACAAGATGACTGACAAAAATGTTGACGGAGCAAGTGCACTTTTTGAAAGTAAAATATATTAGTGAGCGAAGTAAATGACATTAAAATCACGTTGCATGCCGGACAAAATAATTGAAATTTAATGGAAAAGCTAACTGTAAAATTGGGATACACATAAATGCAAATAATAGTAATGGTAATGTCATATTTGGCAAAGCCAAGGCTACCAATCAAGTCTAATGTGGACTGGTAGTAATTTGATACGTTTTTAATTTGGTACATACATGAACACTAATTACTTGCTCCCGTTCGTCCGTGAAATCCGTAATGGGCGCGGCGTCGGCGCAGGTGTATTGACAACGAAAACAATCCTCTGGTCATGCGTAGACAAACAAACTGCTTGAGGGAAGGTCATGATTTTAGAATTTGGCGGGGACCGTGGAAAAGCGTTAATTGGATTGGTAATAATGAAGGCGTTGGCAAGTCAAATACATGTTAGGTTAAGGGAAAGAAAAGTGAGAAGTTTTAATATGCATGGGGAGCTATCATTTTAATGACACTTAATCAGAGGGTTTGGGGTAGCTGATCGTTGTGCGTACTTTACGTACGTATTTTCTTGAAAAATTCCAACAGCACACAAGGAAGATTAATATTGACTGACTGTGTTGAACTGAAAGGGAATTGAAATGTATTGTGCTTCACGGGCTGAGATACATCAATCAATTCAATCAACTCCGTTGTGTTATCAGGACATGTATGTAATGTAATGGGAATAATGTGTTATGCCATGTCGGATTCCTGATATCAAACCAGTTTATTTGTTCCTGTGAAGGAATAGGATTTATTTAAATTAATAACTTCACAAGTTAATTTCTGAATTGAACGGCAATTGGAGGGAACAAGTGCATTCAACTTCTCGTAATTACAGTTTTTGAAAACTGAAAGCTAAGAAACACAAATTGTAGCGCATTATTTGAATCTTGATTGTCCTCTTGTTTCATCATTGGGAGTCAAAATCACCCTTGTGCCTGCGCTACGCATTGAATTTTTATGTTTTAAAGAAAGTTCATTTGCTCATGCCTCGGATTAGGTACTGCTGTGACTTAGTTTTGGTGTTTTAACTTTCACTTTATTGAGTTGTCTTAAGAAATTAACATCTTTATTGTACTGGCAAGTTTGAAGGGACAGGGATGTCAAGACATGAAGTTATGTGGCATTAAATAAGTAGACTAGTTTAAATTCCCTTTTATTTACCGAGCGAATTGGGATACGTTACAGGATACTCAGTAAATAGTATGACTAATTCATAAATTTACCACTTTGCGCAATGTGAGCAGTATTTTAATATACAGACTATGAATGCCCCCGCTTACAGTAAGCTGAATCGAATGATCCAAAACCGCATCCAGTTTGACATTGCAAAACGAATGCAAGGCATTCGAAATTATTTCAAAGGATTGCGAATTATTTTGAATTTGGAAGCCGTCCTCGTGAGATATGTATATAAAGTGAAACGCCTGACTGGAATTGGCAATTAGGAGCGGATTGCTAAAAGAGAGTAATAAATCCCCATAGATGGGTTTTTAATTACGGGAGTGGCAAAAACGAAGGCATCAGTAATATCCACCTTGCCTTTTAAGTAGATTCCCTTTGACGAACTTCCATTGTTGCAAACTTTTTACATACTCCGGCAGCGCAGAACTACCTGAGTCAGTCAGCCAGTCAAAATTCTCATACGTCGTCGTCGCTAATAAATGTAGTGAAGCAAAAATCGTTTATGTGTTTACAAGCCGCGGTGCATGCTTGCACTTGCACTGTAGGATGCGTAGGAGTGACAAATAAAATGACATCCGTTTTTTCTACCATAATGTGTCTGCGTCTGTGCACTTAAGCATATGAAAAATAGCCTTGATACGTTTAAAGCATTAGAGCCATAATTACCGTACCCGTTCGCAATTTCTCATGGAGTACTTGACAATTAATTGTATGCAATGAAACGTGTAAAACCGTCAACGATAATTACGTACGGGTACGGCAGTGGCAGTGGCAGGTAGCAAGCTCGTTCAAGGCGTTTCCTTGAAAATAATGGCAAATCTCTTAAGACGAAGACCTGGGCCTGGGCCTGAGTCCTAGTTTATAATTTAAGTCCATTAAGGATCAACCCCCGCTGGCTAGCCCAATGACGATGACGACTGTTGAATTTGAATTTTACAGTAGGTATCCGTATTACGTGCATTTCGTTTGGGAAAAGGAAATATTTGGGTGGCTTCAAGTGGGAAATTGAGAAAGTCATAAATCATTTTATCTGATTAAAGAAGGCAAACCGCACATAAATTCGCAATAAATTTTGACTCCAATTAGGTGGTGACGGGATGAGGAGGTGTATGTACGTACGGCATTGTAATGTGTGCAAGTTGATGCCACAAAATGATTCAATGGAATTTAAAAATTTTAAGATCTCAAACCGTTAAGAAAACTTAGCATTTATAAAGGGGTTGATTTTTTCTCACGTTAAGTTATACAAGTGGAGCAGCCGTCCCAAGGTAGTATGAAAAGATCTGCCATGCCAGTGGTTCCTTTTGAATTCATCTCGAATAGGTCCATTGTCCCTTGCATAATTATAGGTGTTCCGACTAATGAACCGTTACTGTCTTTCATTAATTCATTATCCCATCCATGCCGTGCTCCAATCTGTAATTTATTATAATGTTACAGCTTAAATTCTAATGTAAACATAACGGGAAATTGCAAAATTGTATAGGTGCAATTATAGTTTCCAAAAACAAATTGCAATTTAATATTTAGCAGAATTTGGATTTAGTTTGCCGGGGCTCGTCCCTTTGCAAAAACTTAAATTTCCCTCGTAAAATGTCAATGACACCCACCGTTGTTAATTTGAAAGAACAACATCCATTACGGTCCGAACATCCCTTACTCCCAATAATAAAGGATAATAAAGTACCACTTTCAAAACACAATGAATGATTAGGAAGGTATGGTCTAAGCGAAACGTGGTTGAACTCTGTGGGAAAAGTAAACAAGCACAAAAAATTCCAAGACACCAATGACCCTGACCGACGTGAGGCTATGAGGACATGAAATGATGAGTAATCTTATCATTGGGATGGCATAAGCAGACAGGGAATTTTAATATCATAACATAGCTGGATTAATGTGCTAACTGTTGCATGACATGTCTGGGGCTGAGTATGCAAATTTAAAAGGCTCTCGTCGTTTATTTGCAAGTGCATCAGCCTTGGAGGAAAGAAGCCTATATGGAGAGGACATTTTGGTAGCCCCTAGTAACGCTCGAAAATGGAACCAGTAGAAAACGGGGCAAATGACTAAAATGATAATCATTGAGCAAAACCCAAACCATAGTTCAATGACCTCACAACGTTAGGGTTATGGACTGCGGTGCGCCACTCCAAAACTCATACGCGGGAGCCATCTAGCGACAGTACATACGAACCTGGATCCAGCCTTTGTTTGTTCGAAAGTAAACAATAATATCCTCTCCATATAGGAAGGGAAGGGGGGAGGGGGGTTCGTTCCTCCAAGGCATCAGCTGTTATATTATGTATATTGAAAGAACTGTTTTGGATTTGAGGTTTTGTAAAAATCGTTACATTTTAAATTACAACTGAGTTTTATAGTTCAAACTGGAAATTGAACTTGATCTTAACCTTATCTCGTGAAATACGATTCCCCACGTTTATTTATCAACAACTCCCGACTTGTTTTTGACTGGACGAACTCAATTAATGCACGAACAAATCCACAACACTTATCATAATGTTTCTTGTTTTTGAAGGAAAGTGGTTTTCACCTTACACAATACATGTAACGCGACGGCACCCGGACTTATAAAAATTTGCTAAGGCAAGAGGGCACATAAGAATTGCGTGTATTGTACTGTGGCAAGTTGGAATTCTTGAACCAGAAGTTGCTTCGGCTGACCAATGGGCAAATAACATACGGACGTACGTACGAACGAACCGCCTTGTCTTTTCATCCCAATTATACAGTCATCTGAGTAATCACGGTCGTTGACTGGAGGAACAGGAAGTTACCGAGGAACATGATCCGATTTAATGAGTGACGGACAGGAATTCCATTTCGTTTTCCTTCATCCCCATGTTAAAACCCACTCACATTTTCATCATATTTCTAATGGCTGGCTGGGATGTGTACTTAACTCCAAATTGCGATACTGCTAATTGCTGTTTGCGCATCCATACGTTTTACCTACTACGTGCTTGCACTTCTACTTCTACTGGTTCCGTGTGGCTCAAAGCCATTTCTATTGCAAAAACGAAGGTTTTCGCAACGTTGACTTGGCGTACCTTGCAGAAATTTTCAATTTCCCGGGAAAATTTAATTATCTTTTCCTTAGAATTCCAAATGCATCAGTATGGAAATGGTAGTGGCTTAAATGAATTAGCTCTGAAAATACACAAATTAATTCTTTTCACATTCTCATTGTTGGGTTATCCCTTTTCTTCGAATGTGGATATAGATTACTTTGTTGTATGTATTCCCTTGCTAATTTATGTATGTAGTAAGACTTGGATGACATGGATGACTGGGCGAGGATGAGGTTACATTTCATTGTATCAAAATTGATCATTCCTGGCTATGAGGCTTCCCTATTGAAATGAGAATGGAAATTGAATGGGATCGGTTAGGAAGTTGAAAGGAGTCATGTGGATTTGAAATGGAATCTTCAACTTGGGCCAACAATGAGTTGATTTAATGAGGAGGACCAGAGTATTAAACTGTCACAGGCAGGGATGTGTGGTGTGGACGGAGATTGTCAACCTGATGATGCTTGGATGGCATGACATTGTTGACAATCCCTAAATTGTTCTTTGGGCTTTGGACTGCAGACTGGTGGATTGTATTGTGTCGTGTTGGAGTCGAGCTTGAGAGTGTCAACTGACAACAACGACAAATGACAATTCCAAAAGAAAGGAATTCCTAATGCTGGTTTTTAGAATTTGTAGTTTTGGAGATCAACATGGTTTTACCGCTATATAACTAGTGCTTGAATGCTAACAGCAAATTCTCATAAGACGCGTTTGACAACGCCTTAACACACAAATTAAAAAAATTTCAAACTGTGACCATGTACACGTATGTATGTACGTATTTCCGCATACGTTACCAGAAATTGTGCACGGTTTTCGCCAAAAATTGAGTACATAACCCCATCCATACATAGCGTGTAAACCAGGTAATCATTTCCTACCCGGAGGGATGGAATTACCTTCTGTCAATAAATAGTTATGTAACAAGTTTTTATTGCATACAAACTGTTTCCCTTCGGGGAAGCCTCAAACCTATAACGCTAAGCATAGCAGTCCATGTGGTATCAAATTGTGGCCTATTATGTCATTAAAGTGACACGAATTGAATCTGCAAACCATCATCAAATTTGCGAGTCATTATTCAGTGAAAAATAAGGTATCCTTGTGAGATGCTGCAGCAGAGATGCGTGTGTTTGTCCATTGACCATATATAATTATTATTAGCCCAGAGGAAGCTGTGCCATTGTTATTGTCAGTGCAAGTGCTAACGATGAGCTTGAGGGGACTTGAGGGTGTTTCTGACCACAGTACAATGTGCAAAGATTTCGCAATGCTCTGAATTTGACGTTATTTGCAAAACAAATGAAAAAAATTCACAGTACTTACATGAATTATAATATGAACTTTATTTTTTTTAATTTTCCAGCTGAATTGGGAGACTATGACCCTCGCCGTCACTGTTCAGGATACATTTCCGAGTTTCGCTTCATCGCCAATCAGTCACCGGAGCTTGAAAACAGCATCAGTGAGCTCCACAAGACCATGGCGTGAGTGTACATCTTTTCCTATCATTTCACGCTCCGTCTTCTTGAAGGGATGTAATTTAAAGACGCTATCATTCCATCACATTGTTTTTCCACCTTCCCTCGTACATCGTATTTGTTGTAATGCTACGTACGACATAATACGAATTCTCCCCCATTTGAATCCACAATTGAATTCCTCTCCTAAACTTTTCATCGTAAAGGAGATGAATAATTATTTTGATGTAAGGATTTATTGTGACAATCACAAGGCATGCGTATCGCCTTCTCAGTTTGACTCCGTTTCCAAAGAAAAGGAGCGAAGCAATTT
>JAAXYW010000631.1:0-32653 GCA_036851895.1 Orthonychiurus folsomi | reverse complement strand
AACTCATCAGTTTAGCGTTCAATTTAGCGTTTGATTTGGCGCGCTAAAATGCAAATTTCCTTGACAACCGTTGTTTAGGCGCTGATTTAAGGTCGCGTTTGTGTGCATTTCTTTGCAAATTGAATTTAAACAAAACACAGACACAACCTCTAAAAATTAAACAGTGTTTATGTTTGTTTTAGCGGTGAAATTTGGTTGCTTTGCAATTAATCTAATATTCCGACAAACGAAGCACAAATTTTATACTTCTTATTTTGCTGTAATTGTGTTATCTGTAAATGCATTTGCAGTAAATGAATTCGCTGTAATGACGTGGAAGCTTCCGTTTCAATACAGAGCTTATTCTTAAGCATCCTCAAATATAGTGAAAGGTGCTTAGTTATTCAACACGTACAAGGATTGCCGAATACATACCGAATACCAAAAAGGGGATAAGTATAAATAAATAAGCTTCCGTTGTTATTAGGTTCTTATATCCATTGAGGAAAATTTAAGTACTTTAAGTTAAAGCGGAAGTGGGTAAGTACTCAGATAATAAACCCGAAATCCCTCCAAATTGCATATACACCGGTACAAATATGAGGTTATTTTACAATTTGTTCACTGATTGATGTTTGTTGAGTAAAAACAAACATTATAATTCACACTGTCGCTCCAAGCATACATGTAATTTGTCAATAAAATTTGAACAAGAAAGCAAGTTATTAATTGTGTCAGTCAAGGTCACCCCTAATCAGCCATCCTTGGACTGGTTCATACATGTGCAAATCTTTGCTTCTTCTCAACCTTGCCGTCAAAATACAATATAACTGATAAGGTTCCATCCTATGCAGTCCGTTGTGCATTGCACGAATAGTAGTGAAAAATTTCCATGCCATGATGATATTATTTAAAGACAGACAAAAACATGTAGTGGATTGGACTCCTGGTCCTGAATGCATGTAACCGAAGCACAAAAACTCCAAATGCATGGCGTATAATATTTGCGCTTAGCCATGAAAGGAGTACAAAAGCGTCTACTATTATGCAAGCTCCTAAATCAATATGCTATAAGTGGGTCATGAGAAAAACTACAAGAACCGTTCGTTGTGCTCAACTTCCAGGTTTATTGATTGATTCCGGAGGGGAAATTCCTTTGATGATAATCATGACATGACGATATGGATAGCGCCTACTAACCTTCCTCCTGGTTGACTGAACTAGGTTTGTGTTGTGGCGAGGCGAGATTACGTTCCAAAGAGTTATTTTTTGATTCATATTGTAGAAACCCTTCGTTCCTCTTGTCATCCCAGTAGGAGCCGACAAACCATAAGTCTCAAGGTCATATAAACATACAGATAGTCTATTTGAACATTCTGAAATCTTAACTCATTCTTAGCAAACTAAGAAGCAAAGAGTTCTTCGTTTTTTAAAGGCGATTTTCAGATATTCGTGGTGTCAAACACTACTAATTGTGCTAATTAGTTGCGGTAAACTGCTTTGACGGCATTAATAGTGCAAAGTAAAATACTCCGCTATGTGAATCTAGGACCCGCTATGTACTAATTTCTAATAATTAAATACAATCGGTTTTTTTTTCAAACAACGGTAAACCCGAAGACCATCTGACCATCAGAATGACCAAATAACTAGACCAAAACTTTTTACCTCTGTACCCATCCAAAGTTGAATCCCATTTAGAGTTGAGAAAAACCTCCATGAATTGTTAAAAGATGCAAAATGTCGAATTTTATAAATATTCGTACCTTAGTAAATAATTTGGAATTTCAATCCCAGGAATCCAATTTCTTAATAGAGCATCGGGGTCTAGCTTCCTTGCATATTCACATAATTGGCTTACGATTCCCTCTCTAAATAATATTAAATAAATATCCCACATTCATTCATTTATAGCTCCTCAAATTTTAAAGCACACATCCCTAATATTTGCAGATATATTTGCTGCTAATTCCACCCATCCAGTGTTATTGTTTAATGCGTTTCCCAAAACTTATCATTCACACTCACACGTGATACCCTTATCAAAAATTTGAATCGAAGCAACACATGACCATGATTTATGCAATTGCGTCACTAGCGTCAAACCTTTTTAGAGTGAGTTGGGACGGTATTAGCAATCAAACATAACATTAGCCCCAGTAAAACACCAAATATTTACGTTACAGAACGGCATAGTTTACTGAACATCCCTCCCCTCTCATATGCTAACTTACGAGATAACTAAATGCGAAAAGACTTCGGCTTTTTCAACTATCCCGATGAAATAAAAATCATAGGTTAATTCTAGCCAATAGGGTGGGAAAACACGTCTGGAATGTGCTGGAAATATCAATGAATAGAAAAAGACACTTACTTAGCTTGGTCCGCCGGTAGGGCACACAACTGCCGTACATTGATGAAACTTTTCCGAATGGAATGAATATTGGCAAGATTCATGAAATTAATCTCACAATGTGGATAGTATTCCAAACATTCGCATCCGCCGCCCCGAGCACGGTTTGCAACAGCCGTCGCGTAAGACCTCGCATCTAATATCAAGAGTTTCTGCAAAAACAACATCAAAGGAATAGTTATTACTATGTACCATTCCCCCGTCAAAAGTATTAGTCGTAAGTTAAAACTTGGAAAGTTTCGTTAATCTTTCGTTAGCCTGTTGTAATAGATTTGCTAAAAACCAGACAGAGACAGACACATTATAAAAACATTAACATAAGCAATAATAAACAAACTGTAATATTAAAACACGGAATTCAAGTGCACATTTTTCATTTTAGCATATATGCCAAAAGACAACTCCTTCACAACTGCTTACATTCATTAGAATTGAAAATAATTAACTCGTGTGCTATAAGCTTTGATATTTTAAAACACCATTAAAAACACTACTGCTCATCGTAGTGAGTGAGTTGAAGTTTGGATTGTTGATATGACTAGGTGAGAACTATCTGTCAGTCAAAATTATCGTTGTAAAATTAACAGCCAGGTCACATGCAGATTGCAGATCACAACAAATGTAATAAGTATCATTGGTTAAAAACATTGCCACAGTTTAACCACAGCCTGATAACTTCTCGTTTAGTTTAGTCATAAATTTCATGACGATTCTCACATTGTAAACTGTAAGACCTTATGAAAGCAAAAATATATTTACCAACGTAGAGGAATTGCTGCGTTTAGTCTAGTGAGGTGAAGGTCAAAATCAGCAAATGTTAAAGGAAAATAGAATTTACGTTTGCGGAGAGCCATGTCAGATATCTGCTACAAGTAAATTTAATGATCCCACCTATGTATGCATTCACACTTGACTCCCATGAGTCTAACTATCAGACTCTACACTCCACTATGACCCTACTAACGAGCGTTTGCCATCAGAGTGTTAGCTAATGGAATCTATCTAAAGCCAAGCTTCGCTGTCAAAATATTTACTAACTTATCTACAGCCCGGCTTAAGCATTCGTATAATTTGTAAAAGTTTGACGTGACTACAAACAATGATTTCCCGCCAATAAAGGTCAAATGGGTTCTCGTACCTTGACATTCGATTCAGGCACATATTCAATGGAACCATTTGGAATGCTGTTGGGAGATCCACTAGACGTGCTCTCCAAGGCAACAGTGTGAGATTCTCCCATATTATTTGATCGGTCGAATCCACAAGCCTGAATAATAGCCTGGACAAGGTCTTCATCTTCAGTTGAGCGCCATCCAAACCAACCAACTTCCGGTTGGCTGCAGCGGCATATCACAGCTCCATTTCCGCGATGCCTGGAATTTATCGCAACATTATTTATGAAAATATCACTTTTGCGGTTAAACAGAAGACTGGTTTCGTCGAATGAGCACATCAAACCACAGGAGTGATAGATTTGCCAACCACACATACTGAATGACGAAGTGATGTCAACATTCGTGGAAAGCAAAAGAAATCAAATAACATTCTATTAACAAGTCAGCGAGCCCAGCTCTAGCTTGCTTTACTTTTACTTCCTAATTCCTAGGTCATCAATATGTTAACACCCAAAATAATAATTCTTGATGTGTTCAAGTTCAAAAATTTGAAATATATACTTTTAGTTACAAGTTTTTCAAATTCCTTTCTTCCCAGGGTTCCTTTACCTTAGAACAATAGAATATGGCAGTATAAAGTTTTATACCAAAGTTAGTTGGAATTCGTTGCAAGAAATAAAAAATGAGGGCACGGCTTTATGATATGATGCGTTGTGTTGTAGGCTGATATTGCACAATTCGCTAGGAACGGAAAGGCAAAAACTGTTAAATGAACGTTAAACCAATTAGGGCTTTGGGAATTGGCAGCCGATTCAAATCCCTAATGCATTATAAAAGGATATGTGGAACAAAAAAATGCCAAAATTGCTCTATGCAATGCTTAATTATTGTTATTACGTATTGTCTAACAAACTGCAAATCCTCAGGCTAATTACGAATTATGAGTCCAGAAATCCGCTTGAGCTGAAAACTTTCAATGCAAGAAGAAACGTATTCTTACCGCCAAACAACCGCCGGAAACCTCTTAGCACTCCGAAATCTAGCTACTTGCTCCAATTTCTCCTTGTCAATATTAATAGGAACAATGATATTTGCAGGGTAAGAGCTACATAGCTCATAGCTTGCATTCTCTTTGGAAATTCTCCACGCAAATTGAGTGTTAAATTCCATTCGTTTGACTTCAGCATCGAATCTCTCTCCAGCAGATTGGCAGGGCTCAGCAGACAAACTGTCCGCACCTAATTGAAGTTTCATCTCTTCGGATAATTCCCTTTCAGAGCTTTCAAAGTAAGTAAAGGCAAAGGAGTCTTCAATTCCCTTTGGAAAAGAAATCGCTTGTTGGATTTTCCGAACGACATCATTTAGGATTTCAGTAGTTGCAAAGACACACTTGATATAACGTCCATCCTTGCAGTTCACGTGCATAAAAAAAATATCTCTTCCTTCAACTTGATCAATAAGACCAAGTGGGATATTAAAATTTGTTGCTTTTCCTTGGATATAGAGTCTGTAATTAGTAATGACCCAGGTGCCCTCCGTAGTTTGGCCAATGTGCAAAACCTTTTCTCCACATATTGTTGTGAAAGGGGGCAGTAGCGTTGGCTGACTTTCCTCTGATACGCCTGAGAAAGATTTTTTCCTTGGCTGGCAATTCGCTCCAAGATATTCTCGGTCAGCTCCTTTCACTGCAGGCACCGAAACACTGTTCTCAGGGGCTGATGTTAAAACCCCGTCTTCGGTATTTGTCATTGCGATGAATCAAAAGAATCCTCCTGTTGCTGTCTTCGAGTGAGTGAGTGTCCAATGCAGCGTCATGCAACTCAACTTGTTTTCCCGAACTTTCTTCCTATTTATCAAAAACAAAATCGAATCAAATTAAGTGATGAAGCAGACTACCCGTTGTTTCCCTTCTCCTTCTCCACCAAACAAGGATATTCAATCAACCAAAGCTAAATTCTATTGTCAATAACCTCTCCACCCACCTACTACAGCGCAACTCAAATTAGTCAAGTGCGTATGATTTGAGACACTGATAAAAACAAAATCTACCTCAAATTATCTGTCTGGCTCCCGATAACTAAGGTAATTCAATTAGGCAATCCATCCATCCTAAGGTTGCTGTTGTGGTTAGTTTGTACTGGAAATATATCCCTGAAAACATAAAAACTTACACTTGACTCAGTGACTCTTCATCCACTTCCCAATCCAAATCCCTTCTTCTTGATCCCTATCACTACCTAGACAGAAGACTTTCCAATCAATCAAGTCCACCTTGTCTTCTCAATGTTATTTGCAATTGCAACAGGGAGCACTTTACTTCCACTTCACCACGCTGCTTCCCTTTTCCTTTGGTTGGTTCTTAAAATACTGTACTGTGTATTTAATCCCTCCACTTCACACTAACCAATTTCCAAGTTGAAATCGTACGGAAACATTACGGAATTAGGAGTGGACCGCAGGTATAAAACTAAGTCACTTCGGCTTCCACAAAATGATGATGAATTTTTTGAAATGTTTAGAGAGAAATTTTAAAAAAAGGAGGTAGAGTAGTAGTAGTAGTAGTAGTGGAGGAGTAGGAGTCGAGGTGACGACATGAGATGGAATGGGGTTTTGGTGGTGGAGAACCTGTCTGCTATGTCCCGTGCAATCCAGTCCATATCATATCATAGGATGGCATGGCATGGCAGAGGCCCAGCCATTCCCCGCCCCCTCCCCTCCATTCACTCCTGCTCTGCCCCTACACATCCACCGCTCCTGCTCCTCCATCCCATGGCATGGCGCCGCGCCGGATCCCCAATCCCCCTCACAAATTTGCATAATTATCCAAAATATATATCCCTCAAACCATTGACAGCATCACTACTAGTATAGATTTCGCAATTGCAATTTTGCAAATATTTTGCTACTACACCAATAACGGAAGAACCATATTGCCATGAAATGCAGGCCACGGGAAGATGAGGAATCGGATTGTGGATGAAATAAATTTATGTCCTATCTCCTATCTTTCTTTAACTCTTTTACATCCCTACGTGCCTATACATTTATTGCTGATGCGGCTGTCGAATTAATTTATTAATTAAATAATTGGGGAATTGAATAGGTTATACGGAGAATGGAGAATTGATCTGTATGGATTTTAAGAAGCGGAATATTCGGCATAATATAGAATGAATAATGCTTCCTAGAAGATAGTTTATCCGGAATACAGGAATTCAGAAACATTTTAGTGACTTTAAGAGTAATATTTGTAATTGTGATTGTGGTGCTCTTTGATGCCCCGACCTAATTGTGTAATTTAGGAGGTTGAACTATATGCTTGATTGATAAATACTAAGTAGGGACATTACATTATACTCCTAAACTTAAAGCTCTTATTGATCGTTTGTCGATTTGATTTACCGTAAATAAATAAAAGTTGAGCAAACCATTAAGGTGTACAGTACAGTTTTTACTACTTTGTTTTGCAATTCCAAAATTTTAGCTTATGCTAAATTTGTGGATTAGGTGTATCGGATTTTTTTGGTAATGAAGGAAGTTGTTCGGGAAGTCCAGCAATATTAAGGAAAAACGTAGTATAATAATTCCTTGTTTCGGGTTACAAATACGGCCAAGTGAAAATTTTTTGTTTGGGTACCCCGAAGGAAATAAAGTTGACCCACTTCAAGCTTTTAACTATATTGAACAAATCAACTCGTACTGTCGTACTTCATGCAGAAGACCAGAATAAAATGGTATGCCCTGCCGGTGAAGGGTAGTAATCGCGAGCACGATGCCAGCATCCAGCTCATTTTCAACAATGTTTATGTGCTATCAAAATAATTGTAGAAAAGAAATAGAAAAATAATTAACCAGTACGGTTAACACAGAAGGTGGTTATATTTGATGCCCTTCTTGTCCTTGGGGTAATTTTGGAGCAACATTTCCTTTTTATATATTCTGTTTCTGTCACCCTAATCCTATTTCCGACTTATTCTGCAATACCAATTATGCAAAAGTCTGTAGAATTGCGTAAATGCAGATAGCGGTCCGCCCACCCGGCAACTCGGCGTATATAAAGGAATTTATACCATTCTCTTCCAGACTCTTCCATGGAATGTTTGGAAACAACATGCGTGGTGCGGGCGGGGGGAAGTTGGCCTCCCCTCAGTTTTGGTTTGATGAATTATTATGCGTGGAATTTGTGCGGCTCTTTATTGATCCCTTGAAGCCGGCAAAAGGGACACATGGTCAAATGAATGTATTATTTCTGCAATATGGGGTAGGCGGCAGCGGTTTTTCGCTGGGCGGTTTTACCTTTGTTTATTCTAGACCCGAATCTAGACCCTCCGCTATCGTGGAATCCTACTTAAGCTTAATTGGCCAATTAAAAAATTATTTAGATTTTCTGCAAAGGTAATTCCAGTTTTAAAAGAATGTGGTCTTTGTCTGGTTGGTTAATGGTTGGTTAACGCTGCTCCCTAATTCCATATGGCTGTTCATCTGGTTTTGCAACATAGAATTAGATCTGAGTAAAGTTGAATGACTGAGTCTGGATTTGGAATTTTTGCAAATTGACTAACTCGGATTGAATGTCTAAGTTGTATATTCCACTGCAATTATGCATGGTGGTCGTGTGGAAAGATTAAATTTCACTTTTCAATATCAGGCACGACAAACTAAGTCCTTGGTTATCAATACTGACCAAACATCTCATCGGAAATTTAATGCTACAACCTCCAGTATATGAGTGATACGTCATTGACTTGATTTAAAATCTATTTGTCCTCCGCGGAATGGTCTAGGCCTAACCTTCATCTATTAAAATTACTCTGCACATGAATGTATTAATATTGCGCAATTAGATAAACCAACCCTTGTCTCTTGAAATTAATCTGCTGATCCTATAAATGTATATTTAATTTTCAAGCCGGAAAGAAGTAGATCACAGATCATCTCTTAGCTCCTGTATGTCAGTGCTGGAATTAATCATCCTTGTCTTGTCCAAAAATAAATATGCTCACGAGCTGGATTTCAAATGAGACAGATTTCTAAATCACCCTGATGGGATTAGAAGCTATCTTTTGTATGTTGCCAATACGGGGCGACAAGAACTGTCATCTGACCTGACGTGACACATGCCTGATCCATCTTAAATGTGAATTTTGCTATTGCGTTAATTATATAAAATTTGCAAAGAAATTGGACAAAAATATTGCAGACATCCTTTGTTGTTACATCATACACGTGTCCGCAGCTTTAAGTTTTAGAATTACGTTAACGTTCAAGTGTTTAATTTGTCATCGGGTATTCTGCCCTTATGTATTGCCATGTAATTGCAAAACGCAAGTTCGGAAAGACGGCCTGGCAGCCAATTCGTTCCTGACAAGGTGGCTTTATGCATACGGGGAAAAGAAGGTGTTAATTCTATCATTTCGCATGGCATGGCATACCAGGAACCGATGTTTACAACCAACCTAATGTAAAAATTAAACTCTGTCCCATCTGACTTCCATGCTGACAACAGTAATGTCAAGCCTCATGAAATACTAATACTACAAAGAGCACCCAATACCCAATGGTGCAGGGGTTTTGCAAAAAATTGGCACAAGAAATTAAACCCACATTAAGATAATTATTTGACTCTTAACTGCTCTTACATTAGACCAGTCGAACGTCAAATTTGCTGAGAATGCATAGTCAAAGCTTTTTTTTTGCAACCCTTTATTTCCCCAAAGAAACACCAAACAAATAATTTCAAACTGACATTTTTTAAAATCAATTCGAAACTAATATTACACACACCTTGTGAAAACTCGCTATTCGCTAGTATTTAAACACACTTACTTTGTTAAATTAACTGTTGCTTATTCGAGTCACGCCCAAAAATTTGTGCCAATTTGTTTGAATTCCTGTGCTAACTCTGTGATAGTAGAATTTAGAAAGGTAAATTTAATGCAAATCTTGCATTTCAATCATGAAAATTGTATTTCATCACAAGAAATTAAACCGACATTAAGATAATTATTTGACTCTTAACTGCTCTTACATTAGACCAGTCGAACGTCAAATTTGCTGAGAATGCATAGTCAAAGCTTTTTTTGCAACCCTTTATTTCCCCAAAGAAACACCAAACAAATAATTTCAAACTGACATTTTTTTAAAATCAATTCGAAACTAATATTACACACACCTTGTAAAAACTTGCTATTCGCTAGTATTTAACCACACTTACTTTGCTAAATTAACTGTTGCTTATTCGAGTCACGCCGAAAATTTGGGCCAATTTGTTTGAATTCCTGTGCTAACTCTGTGATAGTAGAATTTAGAAAGGTAAATTTAATGCAAATCTTGCATTTCAATCATGAAAATTGTATTTCAATTAAAACTTTAAATTCTGTTTAAAAAAGTGAAGACCGTTTAGATTTTACCCCATGTTTGCGAATAATGTGTTGATTAGAATTATTGACACACGTTTTTTAAAAGTTGGTCGTATTCAAAAGAAGGTCGAAGGAATCCATCAATCTCATTTGAGCAGCGGCCAGAATCCCAGACGGTTCGCGAGTTTTCATTTGATAAAAGTTGATACATTCAATCAAGATCGGAATGGACTGATGTGGCATATTTTTCAAGAGAAGCTGCTTAGCTTCTTGCATAAGAGAGCGAAATTCCGCTCCACGACGCTTCAAACTTTTGAGGTAGTATTCGAAGCGGCAATTCTGACACACTCCAACTCCACTTCTTTGCTCAATCAGATCATGTTGCTCTTGCTTTTCAGTCAGGCAATGTGGGCACAGAAACTCTAGAGGTATATAAATTTCCAACTCCAGAGGAACATGCCAATTTTCAGTACACGCCTTACAATCACATTCCATTCTGTAAAACTGACTCATGAATCTTCTCCGCTCCTCTATTGGCTGAGTGTAGTAAGGCGGAACATAATTCAGAGTTGGGTTTTCGCCTTTCTTAAAATTACGACTAGAAATAATCGCAATTCTACCTCCTGGTAATTGCTTCCTGAACACTGAAGGTGCACAGGAGTGGCGAAGCATTGTTATCATTGGATAAACCCCATACCCAATGACCACTTCATCCCCTCCGAATGGATTTTGCAAATGCTCCTGGACATTTTTAATACATGTTTCAGCAAGTATTGCAAAGGTGTTTAACGGGAATGTTTCAGAGTGTTGCACAATTAGTGAGGCCAGGAATGTTTCAAAATCGTCCTTCTCAGTATCAGCAATCCAAGTAAAAAATGAAGTCGTTTTGCGAAGGAGATGGACTAATGCTAAAGCGAACCAAGCAATGGACGGCTGTTCATTGGGATAATTGGCACAACGTTGCAAACCCAGTACTCGACAATAGAAGTAACCAATTACTTGTTTCGACGGTGGAAAATATGTGGTTTCTCCATGCTTGAATTTCTTATAGAAATTGTTCAAAATATCCGGCCCTGCCTTACAAATTGCTTTCAAACTGAGATGAACTTTAGGTGGCAACTTCAGCTTGTGTAGATACGGGAACAATCGGCATTCAAATTGATGACCTTCGTCCTGGTGTTCTAATCTGCACTTCTCAGAGCAGTACAGCATCTGTCAAGAATTTAAGTCCAATTATAAGTCCTTATGCAGGTTTCATTGTTCTAAGAAATCTAATAAACTTACAAAAACACAACCGTGGCAAGGAACTGGGTTCCACATTTTCTTGCAACACTTAGCGCAGAACAAAGTCTGCCACTCCAGTTCACCATTCATAAGAAAAACAAATGGTTGTTCAATCATCAAAGTCCGAGCTTCAAACAATTTTATTAATTAGTTCCAGTTCACAAAAATAATTATATTACGGGAACAATCGGCATTCAAATTGATGACCTTCGTCCTGGTGTTCTAATCTGCACTTCTCAGAGCAGTACAGCATCTGTCAAGAATTTAAGTCCAATTAAGTCCTTATGTAGGTTTTATTGTTCTAAGAAATCTAATAAACTCACAAAAACACAACCGTGGCAAGGAACTGGGTTCCACATTTTCTTGCAACACTTAGCGCAGAACAAAGTCTGCCACTCCAGTTCACCATTCATCAGAAAAACAAATGGTTGTTCAATCATCAAAGTCCGAGCTTCAAACAATTTTATTAATTAGTTCCAGTTCACAAAAATAATTATATGCAAGTTGATATTATAAAGTACCTGGTCCAACATCGTTCACAACAATAAATTTATCCATTTCGCTGGTTATGGCAAGGGAAATCCAGTCAGCCAAGAAAGGCTTGGTGACACAATTAGATGAGACCATTTGATTCCTTGCCTCCTGACGTGGAACATCTGATGAGGCAGTAGCTACGGGTAGTAGAGCAGTCAATTGAGCCTTCTTCTCTTCCAAAGGTAGACGCTTTTCCGGGAGACTTATAAGCTCCAGAGCCAACTCAATATCAGAAATTGCAAGCAAATATTCTTTCATAGACTCAAAAACCGAGGATCGTCGCAGTAAAACATTTATTTTCTTCAAACTTTCCGTCGGGCAGAATGCAAATGCTACACTGTAGCACCTGAGTGCCTCTACATGGCGTGAAGCAGTAGCGAAGAGGTAACCTCTGGATAAAAAGTTCTCCAGAGCGTTGTCATTTTTCACAAAAACTGGAACATCAGAAAATATTTTCAAGTTAGTCAAATGGAGAATTTATTTCTAACGCAGTAAAGTGGAGCTAAGGAATCGTTGGCCTGACATTTCAATTTAACTTCGTGTTCATATACAGCTTCCAGTTTAGTTTCAAATGTAATTATTCCCTATGGGTTTTTCACATCAAAGGAAAAAGTACCACAGTATGAAAACTAAGCAGGAAGTCCCCTCTGGGTTGAGAGTATCGCTGCCTGCTTTTCAATTAAATTTGCAAATGATCAAAGAGTTTAAATATTTCCGGTCATACTCGAGTGTTTTTGTGCATTGATGTGACAAGCGGAGACAAGATAATAATTAACTATTCAATTATTATGAAACAGGCAAAGTATGATTTTAAAAATTCTTCCAAGAAGCTGACAACAAAGCCAAATGCTACCGGCAATAACTGACAGGATGTTAATTGAATAGTTCTAGTTTTCCAATTAAGCTTAATTTAGTGCTAGTGAGGAATGAGCGAACTGACCTTTTTCTTCTTCTTCCATCAGAGCCCCGAACTGACCGTATGGAAAGTATTGCTTCAATACTTCAACTCTCGCTAAGTCTGTGCTAGCACTTCCGAATTCCTCGTACATTTCAATCCCATTGTTGCACAAACTTACACCCATGAGGTTAAGAAATGAATCATTCTTCAAGAGTTGGCCCATCAAGATCTTATCCACAGTTTCGTTCATTCCATCTGGACCGGTCAATTCAATCTTTAAAAAAATAAAATTTAAATCATTGTACTATACTTATACAACTCATTTTTCCTTCTGTTTTGAACTTACTGGAGGAGGTTCAAGTACAATAAGGACATCGTTAGAAGCCATTTTTCCAAAAACCGATTGTATCAGGAAAATTTGGTTAGAAATGGTTGGTAATGCAGCACAGTCGATTAATAGTAGTACTTTGCTACGTGCAAACTCGAACGCAACTAACTACCGGTGTAAAGTCATTCTCATACCTAGATATGACATTGTTTTTGAAAGTGTGCCAAATTCTTAGAATTGTTTACGGAATTCTTTCGCCGAAGAAGTTCGACAAATTTCCGGTCGACCAATGTCTTATGCCTGGTTGTGAGACTTTTTTAATTTAATATACTGAACTACAAGTATATAGGTATGCACATAATGTACGTTATTTGAGGCTGGGAATATTTTGTGCAACTGACTAATGTAAGAAGAAATTCAAAATCCCTAAAAAGACCAAATAGCGATGAAAGAACATAGTTTTCTGAGTGCGTCTGGACTTTTAGAAAATACTTCGTTTTCACCACACTTCATTCTTTGCTTTTTGGATAGTAACTTTACACCCCTAAATTAATCTAGGAATTAGGGAATGACAATCTAGAATTTAAAATGCAGAGAATCATTTGAGACATTTATAAAATAATAAAGCAGCAGAGTGCGTTGAACTCTTATGTATTTAATTGTACAAGCCCTAGCTAAGGCATTCGTATTTCCTTGTGCAGTTCTGAGAATTTTGTTCAGACAAATCACAACAAGCCTTTCTGATTAGCCTCTAACTTTACATATTTATTGTTAAATTGTCAACCTATTTCTTAGCAATTACGCACACTATGATATGGATAAAAAAGCAATATAAATACGGTCATGCAACACTTCATCTTCAAGCTGTTGTGATTGTCCGCATAAAACATATCATGCTATGTTTGTATATTCGAACACAGAAGTACTGCATATATGAAGTATTTCGGAGCATAAATGTATTGAATCAAATCTCAATCTTGTTCATGCAATGTGTTTGATAATAATTCGATGGGCTGGATGTTGGATTCCAGCCATCAAATATTCACCGGACAGTATACCGATTCCGACTTGATTAAAAATGTGTTTCGAATATCCGACCTGTTGATATTTATTCAAGAAATGAACCTCATCCCTCTCACCCATGGGATATGTAAAGAAAGAAAGAGCGAGGAACACATTTTGCATATTAACAGATTCACACTCCCACTGGTGGAAACCTTCCAATTATTATGTTGATCATCCACGTATTGCGTGGAATGAATACTGTACACTAGATGGATGAAAAGTGGCACAGAGCGGTGGTTTTCCCTCATCTTATTTATTTGCCATCTTGTTAGCACTACCTTTGTTCTTTATTCTTTTCCATCCATTCTGAGTGACGACGGGAAGTCGATTAAACCCCATCCATCCATCCATATCCCACTTAAAATCCCCATTATTCTATTCACGCATCTCATCTCCTTCATTGTGATTCAACTTTTCACTCTCGGAGGAAAGCTGGGCGAAAGTTATGAGGGTTGGAAGGAAAGACAAAGGACTTGGAATATTTATAGCCTTCCCATCACCGCACCCGGATTTCCAGCCACAAAACTTTGCCTTTCGGAATTGCTTGTCATGAATTGCGTGAGAGGAGAGAAACAGGGAAGTTTATTACTACGCACAAATACATGGGACATGGATGCATGGACTTCACGAATTGTTACAAGATGAGGATATGCCTTGCCGTGCCTTCAGGTAAGCAGGGGCTGAACCATCATCGTCGTACATATTTGGTTGAGTACAAATTGGAGGATTGCCCGGGTTCCCGAGCCCCCATCGTCGTCGGTAAAATGGGAAGGAGTTTTGAAGAAAGGAACTGGGATGGAAATGGGCAGTAGTGCTTTCTCCTTCCTCCGTGCTTGGCCCACCTTATTCCCTTCCTCTCATTTCTCTTCCTCAACTTATTGATTTGTAAATTTCTACTACTCAAAGCCTTTCCTCTCAATACTAAACACAATCAGATTTGTTAATAATTTCATTTTTGAGTTAATCCAATACCTGCTTGCCTTAAATTAGAATATCGTATTCATTTGAAGGAAGGGATTTCCCGGTCATCGGATTTCTGGATTTCGTGCATGGTTGAGTGCGTGCGTGACTTGACTTCCCTTCCGCTACAGAAGTCAATTGATGGAATCTGAGACAGACTAATTGGTTGGGTAAAGGGAAGGAGAAATCTAATTCCACCCTCGCTACTACTTTGATCTGTAAGTTTCTTCTTTCAATTATGGTTTCCCGGAAATGTCAATTGAGGAAATTGCATGGATTATTTTATATGACAAAAGTCAGAGCGCGGAACGAGGAAATTCAAAGACGGTAGTGGGATAGGAGTAGGAAAGTTTCTCTTTGTATGGGCAAATTTATGAGAACTAATTGGTGTCCTTTTCTTTCTATCGCTAGATTCTCTGCATTCTATTTTGATCCGAGCGTCAAATTAATACCCCTTCATTTTAAAGAATGAATTTTCTATTTCGGATATTCTGGATATATCTTTGGAGGGGTAAATTTAGGTCATGGCTACTTTAAATTTCTCAGCGTTTTTATCTTAGCATTTCATAGGACTTGGTAGAACATAGGAAATAATGAGTTTTATCTATCGCGCTATGAATATTCCATTCGTGGAATTCCTAGCCTGACATTTCACAATTACAATTAATTTGTGACGGTCATCATTGTGTTCCAAATTAATTCTATTACCAAGCAGCGAAACTTGACCCAGCGCGTCAACCCTTTCGGAGCAGTAACGTCAAATTTAAATTAAATATTGAATTTGTAATTGGCCTGCTTGTGCGCACAAAGTTTCAAATAAATTATTAGATGGTTTTGTCTGGGGTTTTTGTCTTCATTCGAAATGTCATTGCCATGCACATTTCGTTAAGGATTTGAATGCTAGTTCCCAATTCAATTTCGCAGTAGTAGGGCAAGTAATTCCGCTTCGATCGTTTCCTACTCCTTGCGCAAGGTGATATAATATTTATATTTCTCCAATCCAAAGCCACGCCACTTTCTTTGTGAGTTTCTCTGGCACAAAACCCAATCCCAGCAGTCGCGGTTTAAGAGACACTATTTTTGCCGCAATGACGTCTATTCCTTTAAATATACCCACTCAATCACAAATAATTTACAGTTCTAATCCAAAATATTAATAAGATTACGTAATCGATCATTCTTCAAGCTAAATCCGGTAGCCATGGTCTGCTTACTTATGGCGCATTAATTGCTTGGAACGAGTGTGTGGGCGTAAAAAATTTGTTCTTTGCCTCCTTAGTTTTTTGCACCAAAATAATGAAGCTGGCTGCCAACATTCGTCCTGATGGCTATTTAAATGGTTTGGGGGCGGTGTAAACCATCAATAATTTGAAGGATTATATAAACCATCTGGATTTGCAAAGTTGGGAGAGATGGTGGAGTGGGATCTGGTTAGCCGACGTATTTGCCATGAAAGATTTGGTGATAAAACACAACGCGTGTCAACAGGTGAGTTGTATGGCATGGGAGGTGACAAGATCATCCTCCAGTTAGTCCTTGACCTTGAACTTCTTTGTTGTGTAGGAGGCAGCCAATACTTCTACCACAAGAGGAGTTAATCCGACAAAATCAGCTCAAATTATTTGAAAGATGAACTTCTAGCAAAATGTCTGACCCCACTACAGTCCAATTTGTCAGTTCCATTCAAGACAGTTCAGTTGGGCACCAGCAACCCCAGCTATTTGACGACGAGGAGGAAGAAATCGACGAATTGAGTCAATCAGATGAATTTCGGAGTCTCTTGCATCAATCTTGCATTCCGTGTTCGTCAGAAACAAACATGCATTTAAGTCTAAGCCTGAAAAGTTATCATGGGTTTTCGGACCGCATTCCACAGCCAAATGTAAGCCCAACTCTGGCAGTGGTCAATATCACAAACTCAATCAGTACCACCCCAATTAATGGTGGCAGCACTAACTATGGCCTTCATAAACATAATCATTTACATCAGACTTCATTGGTTGCAATTGGACTGGTAGATGACTTTGAAGACGATGATCCAGAGTGTAATTCTAGTAGTCCATTCCAATCTGCAGCTGAGGATTTCGGGACTGAACATGATCCAGAAACTACAAGGGACCGAGCTCCCCTACTCATAAGGGGTCCTTCCAGGAAGGGAGGCTTTCATCATTTCCTAACCGGAATTAAGCCAAATAGCAATCCAAATAATAATAATCATGAAAATGCCACGCGTCCAGAACAGAAATTAGATTCCCTCAAACACACCCCAGTTGAGGATCAAACCCGTGGACCCGTCTGCTCAGTAGGGATACTACTGGCTGCCATTTCATGTATATTCTTCGCAACCAGTGCTCTCATTGTTAAAGTCTCTACTTTACATCCAATGGAGTTGCTGGCCGTTCGTGGCATTATTCAACTGATTCTAGTTGCTCCGGTTGTGATTTCATCCGGATCCGATTTTCTTGGACCGCCGGGAAGTCGCTCACTTTTAATGGCACGAGCAATCCTGGGCTCGGTTTCCCTGATCATGTCCTTTGTTTCCATTCATTTAATCCCGCTGGCAGATGCCGCCACAGTCATATTTACCTCGCCTGTCTTTGTCTCAATTTTTGCCTGTGTGTGTCTTGGAGAGATTTGCTCCTGGTTTGACGTTGTCATGATCATCCTTACACTCCTTGGCGTTCTCCTCGTCTCAAAGCCCTCCTTCGGTTTCATTAGTTCAGGGTCTTGGACAGGGGTTGCAGGGACATCTTGTGGCCTGGCAGCGTCAATGCTCACTGCATTAGCCTTCATTGTACTTCGACAACTCAAGCATGTTCACTACTCTGTAACTGTCCTTTGGTTTTCAACTGTGCTGGCTGGATTTGGGGCTGTGCTCACGATTGCTTTCAATGGATTCACCCTTCCCACAACTTGGCTCTCTATTGTTGAATGTATTGGGATTGGGGTCTGTGGGTTCCTTGGGCAGATCTTACTCACGAAGGCCCTTCAAATTGAGAATGCTGGCCCAGTTGCAGTTGCTCGTACTATGGATATTGTGTTGGCATTTTTCTATCAAATCACTCTACTCCATGACACTCCGGATTGGTATAGTTACTTGGGATCTGTACTTGTCGTCGCTTGTGTTTTGCTCACTGCCCTTCGTCGCTGGTATTCCGAGGCATCCTTGTCTCATCGGAATGACAAGACGATTGGGGATGGCCAAAGTGTGGCCTGATCTGTTTGTAGCGTGAAATGTTTTAATGGACTAAGATGTGGATTGTATGAGGCTGATAGACCAAAATCAGATAGTTTGAGTGTCTGTTGTATCCATTGTTAATCAATTCCTCAATTTGGCTGGTCTAATTTTATTGCATGAAGGTTGAAGAGAAATTAGTACAATATGCAATTAATTATATATTAGATAGCAGACATCGCAGAAACCTTTGGGTTTATCCTGTAGTACACCTCTTAGAAAAAAAAGTGGCCTGGAGAACGGGGGAATGCAAACTGCTTCTGGATAGACTGGATTAGTTTTTATTGAATCAAGGTGATGTTATTTCCATGCCACGCTTTTTATTTTAAAGGAATGTGAAATCAAATACGCCTCTCCACCTTGGCAGTTATTTGTCGTGATTTATGCAGCGACCTACGCAGTTTCCCTGTTAATCAATCCAACGCGTTTGTTAGTAGCTTATTACACAATCAAAAAGTTGATGCTTAATTTTCCATTGCGGTGCAGCGCATGTGGTTTGAAAAATGCTGTGATTGGAGTCCTTTAAACAATACCTGATGTAGGTAAGTTACTTTAAAATATATTTATTGAGAATACTTGTTAAGGAAACTGCTTCAACGCAGTATAAGTTTGAGTTAAAAAAAATTATAGTATGTGCGAATCACTTATACTGGGTCGACAGTTTAGGAATTTTATTTTGATTGAAGTTTTGAGTGTTAATCTAGTTTTGGATTCTACGTGGTAAGATTAGGTAAGGTAATATAACATGGCACAGCTAAATCATTAGCTAATACTACAACGTGTAAGGAAGCTATAAAGTCTGATGATCAGTATGTAAATACTAGATTCATAATATATTGTTAGATTTGGATGATTCTTATCAAATCCAACAAAAGGTACATTGGAATTGCACTTTTATTTCCAATATATTTAGAGTATACGTATAATGTTGTGACAGCCAAACTATTGTTGTAAATTGAATTATTGTAATCACCTGTGCTGGTTTATTCATTTTGTAAAATATGTTACGTAACCCTAGCTTATTGTTAACATGCCAGGCAACACTATGTTAGTTGACTATGCCTCAAATGTACACTTTACTTGTTAATCTGTAATCTGTATTTCTTGTTGATACCGGCTGTTCAATGAAGCTGCCAAGAATTCGGCACAAACTGCAGTACACTAGCAGAGCTTGCTGCCGGAGATGAAATGTGTAAAAAAAAATTCACTGTCAATTTGCTCTTGGGAAAGTTCCACACTATTCGCCTTGCACTGTGCGATTTATTTTAAGTTTGTTGTGGTTGGAAATGCGGTATATTTTGCCTCTAATTCTAATTGTATACAAGATCCATATCACTATATAATTGTATATAATTATGATACGTGCTCTCAAATTCATGGATTAAATGTCTTGCCCCTGCCAAAACCGTTCTATTTTGTGACACATAAACTTTGCATAAATTGACAGGCCTCAATTAAATTTAAAGTTGAAGAAACAAATTGATTCAAAAAAGTTGCTTGACTCTGTCGTCTTCGCTTTCAAGTTCAAAATCATTAGACCAATTGACACACAAACGGAATATTAGAAAGTTAGTATAATTCAGCATTAGAACCCACTTTATTAAATAGACAAGCCGCTGTGCTAGCGCGCTCCGCCTTGTATCGTATTTTTGCATTGTCATTTGATAGATTGTATATTGAGAATTCAAAATTTAATCTTTCTTGCCAATACAAAATCATAAATGAAATATTGTAAATAGGCCTCAACGTATCGCATTTCCGTGTGGGGAAATACGCAGGGAGGCGTTTGAAATATAACTCAAATCGTTGTTAGCTAATCATAATTTGGGCAGATGGATTGATATAAATGGAGTGGTGATTACGGCACGCACGCACGCGCACGTAAGATGAAATGAAAACAATGAATTCTTTAAACGCTTTTGGTGAGAAGGTAAAAACAATTGAGAGTTTTGACTGGGCTGTGGCAATTGAATAAAATGACCGAGTTGATGTGAGGGCAAAACGGCAAAAGGTGGGTAAAGCAAAATATTGACACGCCATAAAAAATTAGAAACAAGACGATAAGACCATTTCCATTTTAAGGATGGGATGTGAGAAGACTCCTTAATTTATGCTCCTTTTATGACTCCACCCGACTTGGTTCGTCCATCTACATCCTTGACAAGGATACGCAATGTCAAGTCCAAATCAACAATTTAATGCGAATTAAGCCCAAACTCTGTCGCTGTGAGTGCTTCCCATAGTTAACTAACTTTTTTATAATATATTTTGGTTTCTGGATGATGCATATCATTTGCTGGGAACTTTTGTGATTGCATAGATTAAGAATTGCACTCCGTCTTGCCTTGCTTAATAATGGCACATGTCAGTACTCATTGCGCAGCTTCATAACTCACGAATGTGAAATAAGATTAGCATACAAATAAATCATTTCTCTGACCATGAACACATTGATGGTTATTCGGTTATTTGAGGAAATAGTTTTTATATTTCAAGATTCAAATTCAAATGTGCAATGATTTTTTTCAATGGACAGTTGAAACGGGTCGTATGAGGATATAGTTTTTATATTTCAAGATTCAAATTCAAATGTGCAATGATTTTTTTCAATGGACAGCTGAAACGGGTCGTATAATAAGGAAATTCGTATCAGCAGCGGTTTGTTACCTCGACACAGAAATGGCACAAGCCATGCCATTTCACAAATCGATTCAGGGATGATCTCAGAACTAAGCAAGGACTTATTTTAACAACCCGAGGAAAAATTAATGAATCGGAAACTTGGCCTAAAAATCACGTCATCAATTCGATTTCT
This sequence comes from Orthonychiurus folsomi, assembly GCA_036851895.1. Lineage (NCBI taxonomy): Eukaryota > Metazoa > Arthropoda > Collembola > Poduromorpha > Onychiuridae > Orthonychiurus > Orthonychiurus folsomi. Next base: position 11,668 of record JAAXYW010000631.1, on the reverse strand, counting down.
TGCACAGCCGTAGAACTAACTTAAGCAAGGACTTATTTTAACAACCCGAGGAAAAATTAATGAATCGGAAACTTGGCCTAAAAATCACGTCATCAATTCGATTTCTTGCACAGCCGCGCAGCAGTGTAATTATTTTAAGGCAAGGACTCAGGGTTGTCAGATTGTGAAATGGCGTACCCCTAAAAAATTTATTACCAAGATGATGTTGAAAATATGAATAAATAAACTAGAAGCTTTCGGACATGCCTTCCTAATTAAGCGTGGGCGAGGGGAATCTGAAGTGTCGATTTTCATCAATCAATCGTGAAATTTTCCTTTTCAATTAGTTAAAATAAATTGCTCGCTTTCCAACTGCACACACCCCTACAAATCATAACGCAAAGCATCGTCGATTTGTATTTATTTTCCACGCAAAAGCAACGCATAGAACAGTTTAGGTGCCTGAATGCTCAACCCTTGCCTTGTAATGTTGAAGACCGAATGATTTTTTTTAAAAGAAAAACTCTCTGATCCAATTTAGCCGTGCGTACTAATCATATGCATTTACTATTTACTACTCCTGCAAAGTCTTGGACTAAATTTCCTAATATGCACAATGGCCAAGGACATGCGTCCCAGAGAACAAATTTTGCGTAGGAGTCGAGGACCCAGCTTGAATATTTTCTATTATTTATATGTAATTGTTGTTAAATTGGCTAGCTGATTTGCATGTGTGCTTCAATCCTCGTATGAAATGTACAGATTCCAAGTCATCCTTCTAATTGCTACACCTCATCCCAGGAATGTGTGGATGCTACAGCAGGAATAATACAAAGAAAGGGGACGACCGGGCTTGCTGTTCCCTGAACGATAAGGCTTAAGTTTGAGGATTGTCTTCAGGTTATTCAAGCATATTGGCGGAATATTGATGTGTGGACAGAGTAGAGATTGGTGGACAGGTTCTTATAAATATCCGTTTAAACCAGACCTGGCCAACTAGTTTTCATTTGATCCTTCCAGTGGAACTAGTGTCTTTGTTGTGCATCCTTAAAGAGATTTCTCGGATCCAAAGCCCAGGTAATTCAATTAATTCGGTTATTGTGCTCAATCTTCTGGCACTCATCTGGTCCACACATTTACCCATATCAATCAGTTGAGTCCTGAAAGCGAGAAGCCCTGCTCCGTAGTCACCTAATTGTGTGCATTGTCATAAACAAACCACATTGATCGAAGTTTAATCATACTGCGCATCAGAAGGATTGTGAAAAGCAGTTTTTTTTTACGATGTAGTTTTTAATTAATCAGAATAATTCTGCCAATTGTGATTAGTAAATCCATGAATTTCTCTCGCCTATACACTTAGAGCAAATTTTCAAGAATTATGAGTTCCTTTGCAATCACGCTTCTTGGAATTTTTGGCCATTTGAAATGGATTTCCCGTGTTTCGACAATCATTTTACCTTCACACTTATGTCATACTTCCTGCATTGAATACCTCATTAACTCTCTAATTGCAAATTCCAATATTAGTAGTGGCGCAGTAGTAAAACACGTTTCATTTTAAGGCTATTGCAGCAGCTCTAATGAGTCATACTTTTTTTGCTCTTGAATTTGATGTCATGTTTGAAATAGAGAAGTGTCCATTCCTGTTGTAATAAATACTGGACTTTCCTTTCAACAAATGGTGTGTTAATTTGGTTTCTTCATTTTCTGGATAAATGGTTTGGAATTTATTCGAGTCATTTTTAAAGTCTTCTTACAATTATAGCCGAATTTTATAAACACCTATGCGATGTCTGCGTATTTACGCGGTAGCGGGTTGAATAACAACGTGCAATATCACAAATATTATTTGCATTTAGCCCATGCAAAATCCAACAAGCACCAATGCAAATGATAGAAGAAGCACCATGAATGTCACTTGTTAAAAGAAGAACAATTTAACTGAACGTATCATTGCAATGATGCCCATAAAGTGTGCACAGTAAAGTTCTCATGTAGTTTGGTCATGTTAACTAATGTTTTGTGGAAAAACTGTACACTTATTTCAACAAAAAGCATTTATGTACAATCTGTCAAAATGTATAATGCTGAATCTGTTGTGGGTAGTTGGTAGATCCAAGGAAGAAGCGATGGTCACCAGGGCCCTGCCACTGTTTGCCATATTGGCTGTACAATTCACATCCACCCTTGCTCAGTATGGTCGTGGAAGTAAGAAACTGATTTTTTTGTTATTTTTGTTTAACCTTAGCATAATTTGCTCTTCTGCTTTGTAGCAAACTTGACTGCTTAAGACGTTAATCTGACATCCTAAGTAGTTGTGCTGAAGGCTTTAATTTATTAGCACAAAATTGACATAACACATGGTATTAGCAGCACAATAACAATTGGATTAGTTTGTGTATTTGTTTAATTAATTAACTAAAACCCTTACCTGCCGACTAAATTTGTGTCTTAACTATGGCTATGTATGTTTAGACTAATTTTGTAAAATTTGGCAATTCAAATGTATCTAATGCAAGTAGTAAGTTGATTAACTATTTGTCGCTCCTTCGGATTCCAATCTAACTCCGGTCAACTGCCTATTAAATACATGCTCAAAGACGACATGGATTAACTCAAAATGGTGAAAAAAACTTGTCAAAGACTAAAAGTAATTTTGAGTTATTTTAAATAAAAGCTCATTAAAGGAAACTCTTGAATTAGTTGATCCATGCAATCCAACCCCATGTGGACCAAATACTCAATGCAGTGTGAATAGTCAAGGAGCAGCGGTTTGCAATTGCATTCCGGGTTATTTCCCAAAACCAGACACAATCACTGGCTGTGGACATCAATGTACATATGATCAGGACTGCCTTTCTTTGCAACGCTGTACTTCTGGGAAATGTGTTTCCGTTTGTCAAACCTCACGTTGTGGAATTAATGCTGAGTGTGAAGCTTTGAATCATAGGGAAGTCTGGTGAGTTGAGCTGAACTGTTTTCGTTTTTAAAATGTATTAAAACTAATTGCTGAAATTCATTTAGTAAGTGCCCGAGGGGATTCATTGGTGATCCTCTTCACAGATGCACCCAATCAGCTCCGATTGCACGTCGCATTATTTCCTCTCCACCAGCGTGAGTTACAAATTCTGAGCACGATTGTGAATGTAAAGTATAGTAATAATTCGAATTTGTTTCATATTTTGCTATATGTGCAGTCCATTGATCATCCGTGCCCAGGACCCTTGCGCTGGATCACCTTGCGGATTCAATGCTGATTGTCGAAGCAATGGAGACAGGCCAGTTTGCACGTAAGCCTCACTTGAATCAAAAGAGGAATTTGTTGTCATTTGTTGTAAGGAGTGATTATTAAGCAGATGTCTTCCCGGGCATCAAGGTGACCCTTACCGTGGTTGCAGACGTGGAGAATGTGAAGGTACATGCATTTCTAGTGTTTTGTTTACCAAACTTGAGTTTAGTCCCAATCGGCCGTTCTGCGAGACAGGAAATTGTCCGATGCAGGCATTGACCATGAAGCAGATTTTTTCATGTGGAATGAATCCTGTTTTGCATCAAATTGCAAGTTAAATGTTTATTCTCCGCAGAGAACTTGTTTTCCTATGTAAATGAGAACAAGTTATTAAAAAATATTATTTTTTAATTTAGTATTGCGTCGTTATACATAGTAAATGATTATATGAAATAATTATGTTATTGGTGTTGTGCCCATGCACAGCTATGTTTGCCAAATTGTAGTTAATTGTTTTTACATATTTTTTTGCAGCCAACAGCGAATGTCCTTCCTTCAAAGTTTGCCAAAACTATCAATGTGTAAATCCCTGCACATCAGCCTGTGGAGTAAATGCCGAGTGTGATGTTAGAAATCATGTGGCTGTTTGCCGCTGTCCAGCTGGCTGGACTGGTGATGCTACCAGGCAGTGCAGAATTTATGATGAAAGTATGAGGAAAAAAACTCCAGCACGTGGATATATTTTATAAATACAATTACTGGTTTACCATAATGCACTCCGCTAAACATTTTGCAAACACCAGTGTTATTGTTGCATTTGCCATTCAAGCTATCCAATGACATGTTAATGTACTGCTGATACTATGATTAGTTGTAGAAAATCTGGCAAATTCGTCGATTCCCAGAACAATTAATAAATTTCCTTTTAATTCCTCCATTTTAATAAGATGAACTTTGCCACCCATCTCCCTGCGGGCCTAACACAAAGTGCCGTGTGGATTCTGGACGTGCCATTTGTTCTTGTGAAACAACATACACAGGCAATCCTTTGACTGGTTGCCGACACGAGTGCGAATCCGATGGAGAATGCCCTTCTGGACAAGCCTGTCAAGATTTCAAGTGCAAAAACCCTTGCCACAATGCATGTGGTCTTCATGCAACCTGCGAAGTTGGTTTTGACTGAATAAATCATTGTGCCTCTTGATTTCTGGCAGTGGCAATAATTGCAATCCTATAAACAGGTTAGAAACCACATCGCTGTTTGTCGATGCCCACCAGATTATCTAGGCGATCCTTACACCCGATGTTTCGCGGAATGCACTAGCCACGCCGACTGTCCAGCCAACCGGTTAGTAGTTTCTTTTTGTTAACTAGTATACAGTTTAATAACACAANACCACATCGCTGTTTGTCGATGCCCACCAGATTATCTAGGCGATCCTTACACCCGATGTTTCGCGGAATGCACTAGCCACGCCGACTGTCCAGCCAACCGGTTAGTAGTTTCTTTTTGTTAACTAGTATACAGTTTAATAACACAACAAGTCCATTACTTTTAGAGCGTGTATTGGACTTAAATGTGGAGATCCATGTGCTGGGGCTTGTGGAATTAATGCCGAATGTCGCGTGGATCGTAACTCTCACAAGGCTATTTGTAGCTGCCCGAAAGGTAAATGCTTGTATTTCCAGTATTTAGAATGTCGTCCAAATTGGAAAATAGATTTAGCGCTTACTAAAAGCAAGCACACATTAAGAATGTCTTTATTATAAAACTTCTCAGGTTACACAGGGCACCCCTTTGATTCATGCCGTCGTCAAACACCAGGTGGGCGTTGATTCATCAAACTTATCTTAAATTAATCATATAACATTGGGATTTAGCAAATTTTGCCGCATTTGGTTATAATGCGCATTTCACAACTAATTCTTAGAGGTTTAGCGCAAGTCAAGCTGCTGAAACTAATTTTTATGTAATTGTCAATTGTCAATTGCTGGTAGTTGTAATACATATTATTGTATTAATAACCACATATGTAGTTATTCTAACCTTATTTAAGAACTGCATTACTAAATAAGGTGACCGTTGCCAAAAAACTCTTTTAGTTTGCCTTATTAAATGCCTGGCTAGTTTTGACGGGAGTTGAACATCAGTGTAGTCCGTTGTAGTACTCTGGTCTACAGACAAACTATGCTTTTCACAAATCATGAGTAGAAAGCTGCATTTTTTGCTTAGGTGTATGTAATTTACCCAGAATTCATGTGCTTGATATTATGCTTCCAATCATACTACCCTCCGCGTCGTGCAAGTAACAATTTCTAGTTCACCTGTCTAAGGTAACAGTCAAATTAATCTTATTTAACATTCCAAAACATTCCAAATTAACATAACCTCAAAGTTTTATTTTTGAAAATATTTTAATCTTTCAATCTTTGTACAGAGGATCTGTGCAACCCTAATCCATGTGGTACAAATGCTCAATGCAATCCTGGTCACGACACTTCTGGAAGAGACAGACCTGTTTGCACGTGTCTTCCAGGATATGTTGGCGATGCTCTACACCATTGTAAGATATGACATTTCTACTAAATCCAAAACAGCATTTTTTAAAACTCATTTTGCATCTGAAGGTAACCGGGGAGAATGCTTAAGTGATTCGGATTGCGGACCATCTAGAACATGCAGAAATTTCGAGTGTCGAAACCCTTGTGAAGGCGCTTGTGGTGTTAATGCAAATTGTGAACAAAGAAACCATGGTGCAGTTTGTCAGGTACACGATTTATAATGCGAAAATAGATTCTAACTCTGAGTTTTAATTAAACGATCCTATTCAATTTCAGTGCCCCAGAGGATTTACTGGAGATCCATTTGTCCAATGTACTGCTGAACCTTTCAGAGCAAAACGAAACTCGAAGAAAGATAAAGCAGTCGAGCCGGAGAAAGAAAAAGCTTAAGAACATAAAACGAAGTGCCATTGTTAAAGTAAAAGAATCTAAGTTCAATTTATTTTGCCGAATTTAATCTTCAAACCTGCATTCTTTTGCAGCTTTATTCTGTTAAATCCATCCTATGTTTATGACTACGTGAGAAATTCTATCTTTTTGCTAGTGGTATTATATTTGCCAAATTGGAAATTATTACTAACTTTTATTTCTCCCCTTCTTTAGGCTAAGAATGAAATTGTAAAATGTGCTATTATTACCACAGCTGAAATTACATTGAGCACTAGATTTTTTATTAATAAATAATATAACCCATTACACTAAAGACACTTAGTTTGTATTGATTTATTGCTATGATTAAGAGCGATAAATAACATAGATAGTCAGATTTTCGTATAAATGTTGTGTACGGATTATTTACCAAGCAAGAAAATTTGCAAGGATTCTAACAATGTTAAAACTTCAGCAATGCACTCCATAAGCTCTAAAATCGGCCAGACACAAAAACTTCAAGATGTGCTTCGTACAGCCTTGGTTTCACATTCACACTCACACTAATGTTAATGTAATGAGGAATTGAATGGTTCGTTGAACCGATGAGTTCGGTTTAAATATTTCTTAATTCTTTGCTGTTCAAGCAAGACTACATCATCGTGAGGCACAGGCTTCAGCGAGGTATAGCTAGAATCCATTTTTGTAAGAAGGCTGCATTTGGTTCTCCAATCTAACACGCTCTTTAGCACTTTCGGTCTACCCGGAAATGGGTGCCAGGCCAGTCCGAGTCCTTCCTCTTCCAGATGCTTTGCAACATCCACGTACAGATCCTTTTTCTTGACGTAAATATCAACATAGTACGGGGTGGTTTCAAACACTACTTCGGTATCTCTTCGTGGAGGGACCCTAAAATAGGAAAGAAATCTAAACTTACTGCGAACAAATTTTGTTGAACATATTTTTCACACTCAACTAAACCTGATTTCAAACTATGTTTTAATTTAGCGCACCAACTTAACATTAAATGTTTGGTTAGAACATTCATGGATCATTTACATAAAACAAAAAAAAATATTTTTTTTTTCAAATTCTGTTTGCCGTCACATTTTCGCAAAGGAATTCGAAGTACGGAATGTTGCAAACTTATTCGGGCACCCCAATTTTACGAGTTGTAACATTTCCTTATATAATCTAAATATCAATAACACATGCTTGTAAGGGTGGACGAAAGCAAGTCAACTCACATTTGTCTTATCACGAACATGCATTGCTGTCCATGAACCAGAGACTTGAATAAGTCGTTTGCCTTTTTGCCCCACTGATGGCGGATTGGGCTAATTCCAAATAGCGAACAGCGATACCCCTGAAATTAAGTTCTAACGCATTAAGATTACTTTCAATAGTCACTTGAAATTGATAAATGAACTTAATACCATAGGGGGATACCGGAGCAGCTGTTTTGGCATAGGAATAACATTCTTCGTAGTAGTAACAAGAAGCGAACCAAAATCTAACAATCGTATGGAAACCGAAGGCGCCTGGATACTTTCACCCAAGACAACGTCTTTCAGCACAACACCTCGGTACCAATCCTTTTTGTTTTCTGCACTCTCAACCTTTACGGCAACCAGCTGGTTTTGGACGTAGTGATTACTGTACTTTGTAGGGTTTAAGGTGAAATAATCCAAGTCCTTAAACATATCGCGAAAGTCCCACATTCCAGCAAACTCATCTTCTCCTAAGATATATAAACAAAATCTAGTTACACAAATGATGAAAAGAGAAAATTTTGCTTACTGCTGACTTGTTCGTTGGTGCGGCGTCTCTTTGTCGCAGGCACAGTTCCAATCCCCGTGAGGAATAATAACAAAGTTGTTAGGATTGCTTGCGCTTACAACAACTCCGCTATTAATTGTATTATCAGCTGCCCGACACTTCGGTTTCAACTCGTCTAAGAGTATAACTTCAGACAGGTTCTTCGGAACCGCCACCTTTTCATTATCTGCAAATTAAAAAACGTTATATAAAAAATTTGCCCTCCTTTTGTGTGCCATGCGTCATTTTCCCTGTGGTGAGTGTAAGTTTAATGAGAATAAAATGTAGCAATAGTATGATTAGGATAATTAAAAGTAATTGTAATATCTTGTGTTACTAAATATTTGTGTTGGGGAATCACAAACCAATTAATCCAAAGTTAAAACTAATAAACTTCTCAACAGACTTATGACTTCAATTAGCAAAATAAATCGGAAGCAAAACACGTCCGTCCAGGAGAGATATCAAACAATATCGTAATATTTTACACAAATTCAGTAAATGCCATTGCTTACGTTTACTCACTTGCTTGTTTCGCTTTCGCCAACTGCTTATCATGCAGGTATACACATTTCGCCTTAAAACATGTTTCGCCATTTCCAGTATAAAATTTGCATGGGACTTGACTTGCCTTCACTTTTTGTTCACCAGTTATAATTGCGGCGGGATTTTCAGAATCGTATGCAAATGTATTGTAGAAACTAGAGTCCTCCAGTTCCATTGGATTCCATTTGAGAAATGCATCTTCATATTGCGCCTCTGTGCTGACCTCATCTATAAAATAAATCAATATTACGTGCATTGGAAATTTTGCATTCTATTTAAAGTTGTACTTTGACAGCTGCAAAGTTCCAGATAACCTGCTGCAGAATAGAGCGTGTCAATTAATTTTAACTTAAGTCCCTCTAATTGCTAAGCTATGGTATTGGAGATGCTGACAGTTACAGAAAGCTGAGCTATGCAAAGAAATTCAATATTCAATGAACTTGATTACCGTGTGTATGGTTGTTTCCAGAGCATCCATTGTTACTACTAGTCTGACTGGCCACAAACATGCCGGTGGTGTCCGGTCTCGTCAACGCCAACCACAACTTAACAAATTCGCTGAGCCTTTATTCACAACACTGATTCTTCATTTATTTAAAACTATCAAAGGGTACAATGAAATTAGCACGCGTAATTAGCACACTTGGAAGTTTAGAATAAAGCGAGTGGAATGCAAAACTGTAGGACGTCGGTTCTTACATAGTAACTTGAAATTGCCCCAAAGTTGTTGGGTTTGTTCATGGGTTTGTTCATTGAGGGAGCTAATATAGCGCATTGAACAATTCGGACATTCGGCCTGAGTTTAACACATTTCGGAATTTCGCACCAAGTTGTGGTGGGAACTCAATGGAACCGTAGCACATGTTGGTGCGGGGATTAAGTGGAGACTGCTGCTTTTATTATACACATGGGGAAAAACCCAATGAAGATTGGCAAAAGACACCACGAAACTTTATTCGATTTATTCGAAGCTCGGTTTAGGTAGATTTTTGAAATTTGGCTCCCAATTTTTTACAGCGGGAACCTCGTGACTTGCTTGAAATAAATCTCATTATGTTCGTACGCTGCGCGTACAATGCACGTGCGCTGTACGTTTTACGAACTTTGTACGCGCGCTGAACTGGCGCTGAACGTGCGCCGTACGTACTATGCACGTGCGCTGTGCGTTTCACGGGCGTTGGACGTTCGATGTACGTGCGCCGTGCGTACTATGCACGTGCGCTGTACGTTTTACGGACTTTGTACGTTCGATGTACGTGCGCTGTACGTTGCCATGTACGTTGCCGGGATTAGCACGGAATCAGATAGCCGGTCAGAAATGAAGGTCTAAACCTTGGATTTGTTTTTCAAAATTCCAACGTTAAGTTCGAAAATTTTCAAAAAAACTTTCAAAAATTTAAATTTTGGCGCTAGGAGTGCGGGAGATTCAAAAACATTCATTTGGTGATCTGGTGGAAAATTCAAAATTAATGTGGAAAATCTGGATTTGTTTTTCGAAATCTATAACTCCAATTCTTATAAAGTTAACGATTTTACAGTTATTTAATCATATTTAAGAATTGAATTCAGAAGTTTAATTATAAACTAGTTATAAATTACCTAGTAGATGCAAATAGTCACGTTTTACTCCCATTTTATTCTAGCTTGCCAGTAAAAGTGCGTACATACTAGTTTTACATATTATGTGACATTCGGATTTAATAGACAAAAATACTGCTCTGTCTACGGACATTTTAACTGAAGCTTCAAGTAATCTTAGTTGGATATTTCTGAGTCAAGTTAATGGGCTGAACGGAGTTAGATTTTAGTAATGTCTAGAAAAATTAAAGTGAGAAGGATCACTATGACTAAAATCATGATGGAAATTACACATCCCTTTATACAAAATATTTTACGTTTCACGTCCGACGGAATTTTCTCTTGAAATGAGCACGGTAACTGTTTCTTTTCATCCTTCGTGAGGAGCGGAGGACAAGTTCCAGAATCTAAGACATTCCAATGCTCTCGATCAAACACATATTCCAGCTCTTCCGTCATTTCTTGCAAATTCTGAAACGTTTGCTCGACTTAAGTTTGAAATACAAACCAGGCATGTAGACTTACTTACTAGACTTACTTATACTATACTGGAGGTTAAATGGCAAAGCTCCTTGCTTATGTGCTCTGCTTTCAGTAACTTCAAAAATGAACTCTCAAATAACAATTTAAAGTACTGGCAACCCGTGTCCGCTTATGTCCTCCCCAGTATGCAGTAGTGTGCATGGTAGCTTACTTTTGCTGAATAAACTGCGTTTCATAAATGCATGATTGAATCTCTGTAAACTGTTGCGGTGTTATTTATCACAACTGGGATAACATTTGTCAACGGAAGTATGTAGCAGAAATCAAATCACATAATACGGAATAAATGTCTATCCTAATCCTGGAATGTATAAAGTGATAGTGATGTACAGGATGAGACGCATTACGTCTTATTAGGCCGCCCGACAAACGTTTATGGTATTACTGATTAGTGAAATCACAAATGCGATGACAGAACAAAATAGATAGCGGAGATTGTCTGGTGGTGACGTTTCATTGGATTTATTTACGATAACCCTTGTCTCGTTAACCTAGTCGCTTGTCTGTGTTTACTTTATATGGTGTAGTAGCCAGAACACTGTATTTTACTTTTGATGGTATTTCGTTTCGTAATTAATGTAATATTTAGCTAAATATAATTTTAGAGTTATAATTAAGCTTGTTCAAGGTTCCTTTATACATTTTTCAGCCTATCTTTCCCTTTCCCTGTGTTTGACATTTCCATTACTATAGCTTTCCACACGTTTCCACTTTTCGAAGAAAACATTGGCGTTTGTCCATGTGTCTGTGTGTCTTTCCCAGAATTGGAGTTCATCTTTGATAAAACAAGCAAAAGAATTGATAAAAGGGTACATATGTGTGTAATTGAAAGAAAGCTAAAACCAAGATTTTTGAATTTGCCCACACGACTAAGACACACCAGACACACAGGATTTTTTTAAATCAGTAATTTCAAATTCAAATTGCATCCATTTTAATTTTTTGCAGCTAATTTAGGGGGAAGCTGCTTTATTACTTTATTAGAGCAGCTGCATGCTTGCATGCGGCTGCCTTATACGTCTTCCCAGATGTGTGTTGTTG
>JAAXYW010000630.1:0-32685 GCA_036851895.1 Orthonychiurus folsomi | reverse complement strand
TTGTTAACAATTTTCTTTCAACTTGTGAAATAATTGGACAAGATGTAATCACCTGCCGGTCTAAGCCTTTCACAATGGGAAGCCATTCGGATTCCAGGCTTTTTGTTGTCTTATGCCCATTCGTAGAGGTTAGTGTAAATACACAGGGGAAATCCATGCTACGTAGGATATGCTTGGATAATAGAATTCCGCAAAGCAAAAATTTGAATTTGGGTTTTTACCTTGAGTTATTTTCCTGTGTAGAAATTGGAGTTATTGTCAACCCTTCCTTTGTGTAAATGAAGACGCCGGAAAATTCATGCCACCTTCTATTTTTTCAAAAGCGGATCCTTCCAAATGGTGGCAGAATCCCTATTAATGTTTTAGGATCCCCTGAAGTATGATTGGCAGCCGGGTGGGAGAACCGCGCAGCGAGATGAGATTTCCCTCCCCAAATACAAACTGTCAGACTTCCCCGAAAAAAAACTAATATGACTAAAGTAGTTCGTAAATTTGATTCCTTTATTAGAAAAATTGGTCCAGACCTATCCTCCCCCATAAACTGTGGGATGGATGTTTGTGCCTTGCCTTTGCATAATAATAATTCAGAGGTATGACGCGCCGTTGTCAGAAATCAAGGCCGTGGCTCAAAGTGAAGCACACAGCAACGTCTACTTCCACGTATAAGACTACGGCTAAATTTCCTTTGTCTCGTCTAGAAGTTGAGAGGTGTAGGCCTGGGCTGGGCTTGGCTTAGGTACGTGAGTGAAGAGTAAATGGAAAGTAAAATGAAGGAGAAAGGAAGTGGAGTGAGTGGAGTGAAAGGACACATGGATCCATGGACTTTCTCGGATTAAGTGCGCCTTCCCCCTGTGAAAATTCCTCTAGTCTGATGTATGGTAATTATTGCCAACTCCCACTTACACTCAACTCCACTCTTTCCCTCGCATAAATACAGCCTCTCTTCAATCTCGTGTAATTCCTAAGCTTTTCCTCCGTCTGTCTACGTACGTACGTACGTTCTGCTTTCTGCATCCTGGAGGAGGAAGAAGGGAAATAATGTATGTATCTTTACAGCTAACGCTACGGGTTGAATTCCTTGCCCGTTTCCTTCCAGGGTTGGGAAAAAGGCACCCCTTCAATTCCATTCCATTACATTTGACATCCACCTTGCCTTATGTGCGGCTCTTTTCCATCCTCTTCCTCATTTCCTCCCCGCGGTGAGTTACGGGGGAAGAAAGTCAGACATACGTACGTGCGGTGTTTCATTTAACCAATCGGATGTATTATGCATATTTATTCGGAATATTTTATTTTATGCTCAATACAAACTACAAAGTATNAAGAAAGTCAGACATACGTACGTGCGGTGTTTCATTTAACCAATCGGATGTATTATGCATATTTATTCGGAATATTTTATTTTATGCTCAATACAAACTACAAAGTATTGCAATTGAGTTTTACATGCAAGATTAAGGTACTGCTTGGGTGTCACGTACTAACTACCGGTACTGCCTGTTACAAAGAAATCCCCTCCTGTCAATGGTCAATTAGGATTGTAATGTGATTTTAATTTCCTCAAAAGTTGGGAATTAAAACGAGGAGGGTAGTAATTCCACCCATTCCAAATGAATTGCAGGGGTACGACACGGCCGGCGCTCGCGGATGTAGGAAATTGGATTGAGGTTTTGGCTAATGAAAATTCAGCAATGCACTACATAATGCATTACACTACGTGAGGAAATCATGGAGGGACGAATGAATGCATGTTATTTGTTTGTATTGGGGCCCATGGAATAATTGGACTTTGTTTTAAATGATAAACGTAAATTGTTTGGGAGTTTGGTGGTGGTGTTGTGTGAGTGTGGTGTGGTGGGGGATGCTCGCATGGAAAGTTCATTTTGAAGACCCGTCGAGTCCTTCCCTTTACATATAATGAGCCGGGAGCCCATCAGGAGCAAACAGACATCAACTCTTTCAAATGCCGCCGCCGTTGTCGCATCCATACGTAACGTAACGTACGTGCATGGCGTGCTTCCCCGACCGACGAAATGTGGAGGGAGACGGGGGAGGAGGATCATTAATTTTGGCGAAAACAAAAGGGACAATTGGGCTCTACCCCCGAAAATCGTCGTCAGGACCAGAACCGACCAGAAACTTATTAATGTTTATAAAGGAGCAGTTTAAACGGAGGAAATGCATGGGAGACACATACACGTACGACCGTAACGTCCGTCTCCCGCAAAGACAACCACGGACGACTCCAGCACATGCAATCCAAATGAATCCTGTTTTGGATTTGTCCAGAGGACGAAGGGGACGACGACAGATCCGAACACGCGAAACTTGCGTTATATTGTATTTATAAACAAATGCCTCCCGCCGTTCGTCCCAATCCATGGAACCTTCAATTATTAAAAATTGCACGTCCGGGACATGTTAGTTGGGAAAGAGCTGTTTTTGAAAAGTAAAGGGACTTTTTAAACGTTCCGCGCTTTGCGGAGGCGATGGGGGAAGGCCGGGCCGGGCGCAGGCAGACTAGGCGGCGCGTTGGGAATTCAACTCTTAATTGTAATCATTATTCCCTGAGGCAAATGAAATGGCGAAGGATTTGACTCGGCCCCTACACCGAATAATTAAAACAGGAATTGCACAGGGATTTGAATTATAATTGTAATTGTTCAATGGACGACAAGTGCTCGAGTTGGGCGATTTGTTTTGAATGATGGTAGTTGGGGTGGAAAGTAAGACCTGGTATTTGGGAATGACAATTACACGATTTCAAATTTCAGGGTTCCGATTGCTAAGTTTCTTTTTATAGAAATGTTGATTCGCAAACATGAGTCGGTCCAGGTTTAACGGTTTAAGTTTTATTTGCCAAATTTAAATATAGGCAAAATGAATGCAAGTCGGATTGCAACACCTTCCGAATTTTATATAAGCTAGCACTTGAACTAAGATTAAAACCAAGTTCTCTTAAAGGGACAGTAAACGGTAAAAAAAAATAAACAAATTATTAGTCTGAATTTGTTTTCATTCAGTTAAGATAACCAGTGCTCAGGCTAATAATGAATGCTCTCCAACAGATTTTAAAAAACAATACAAATCAATTTAATAATTTTTACTTCAAATTGACATTTTAACATTCCGATTAATTTGTTTTTATCAAACCCATATAAAACAACGATTTCGAAGATGTGATGTTTCCACAGCAGACTATAAAATTAAGCAGAGCCATTTCCATCCGCTGTTGCCCGCCCGTCTTGAGCATGTTGTGTATGTGTACTAATTGGGACGAAAGGCTTCCGGCGTGGTCGATGAGATTCCATCGCCTCCAACACTCCATCCTGATGAAAAAGAGAAAGCTTTTCTTCCCTTCCTCCTTTCGCACATATGCATTTACATAGAAACATTCACACATGTCTAACTTTCGAATCCCTCGCCTTGCCTCTCTATACCATTGCATTTGGATTGTTCTTCTGGAGAAGGGGGGGTTTTAAGTCGGGGCTGGAATCTGGTTCGAAGCTCACTCATCTTCGGCATAATACCCACTACCCGGTATAAATTATACCTCACTCCTGTAGCTGTGAGCTTGGGGCTGGAAAATATCTGTACTTGTACTCGTACTCACACTGAAAACCCTTCCACCACCACCCGGACAGGCTTGGCAATGGAATCCCATGCCGGGGAGATTCACACGTACATTTTCTCCCAACCCAGGAAGCCCTCAACCCTTGCCTTGGCAGGCAGCCTAGCTCCGTCCCGGGTTTTAAGTTTTGTGGGCGGCGCGTGCGTTCTTCATATCTATTGTCTAATCGGATTCATTAACTTTGGGTTCTCAGGAATGCGTTGTTGACGTTCCCCCCTTCTCCCTCCTTTCCAAACTAAGACAGGGGAGAGTTTGGGGCTGGAGAAATGTACACAGAGGGCTGAGGGCCCCAATGCCACCCATCCACCATCAGACCGGGACTCTGGATTCAACTTACACTCACATTCACATACACACGTCCCTCACTCCTTTCTCTCATTTCAGTCTCACACATCAACATCCACACTGCCACAACACCCGAAGTCGTCCTTCTCTTGTTTTCCTTCCTCCTTCAAAATCCTTATCCAATTTCCTGGGAGTTACACCATACACACAGAGTCAAGTCAGTCCTTTTTGCCGCGAATTCCCTCCCGTCTCCGAGGATTCCACTTTCATTCCTTGTCCCATCCTACCGCGTGGTCAAACCCGGCTTTTTCCTTCCTCCTCCACTTCTCCTCACCACAAAATCCCATCCACCTTACAACAAGGGAGACAAGGACAAGGCAGAAGTCAGGATTTCTAGGATAAATAAACAGTCAATTAGAAGAATTTCTTCATTGTGATTGCATATTTTAAGTCAGGTGTTAGATGCACGGCGCCCAACATACACATGTATACGAGTTGAACACGACAAAGACTGAAAATTACATTACAAAGTATTATTATTGGCTCATCGCTGCGGACACAATTCAAATTCAACTACTAGAAAAAAAACTATAATCTTAGAAGAAAATGTAGTGGCGACGGCGACGACTGACATTGTTCGGGAAAAACGTGTATTACATTAAATCAAAACGGGTATCTTCAACTTCATACAACTTCAAAACGGGTTACAAAGTTTACTTATTGCTGAACCACAGCAAAACACATCGCGACTACCTCATCTCATACGTGTACTAATTAAGACAAAGAATTATACATAAATTTACAAAAACAGTAGACAATTTAGAGAAGATAACAAACTTACTTGTACGTGACGTGACGTGACGTGCCTGGTCCATGGTATCTATGTTCTAGTGTCCGGAAATCAAGTGTGAAACAGGAAAGGAACTGTGACTCCGGACTGGGCTTGAACTCTATTTACTAACTCCAAGTTCAAGTTGATCGTTTAGAAAAGTCAACGGGGGGAAAGACCAAGGAAAAAAAAAGGAGGAAACGAGGACACTCCTCGAGAATTCAAAAAGCGACTAACCGAAAAGTTGGAGTCGGTGGTCGACTTTGAAAGCCAAGGAAGTCGTCCCTCTCTGCTGGCTGGCTGCTCCTCCAACCCAAAGACCTTCTTCTTCACTTTTACTCCACTTTCTTTTTCTTTCTTCGTCGGCTCGGGAAAAGAAGTGGGGAAGGCGGTGAGACGACCGCCCAACTTTCCGAAAGAGTAAGCTTTTTTTTTCTTTGCCTCCTTTTTTCAAGGCCGACGCGACGCCGAAAATCCCTTTCCAATCCGAGTCAGTGCCGTACGATGATGGCGCACTAAAAGCACATGGTAGTAGTAAAATGTATGTATGAAAATCCAAATAAAAAAAATTATAAACGGAATTGAATCCACGTTAAAATAAACTTTTATATCTTGGCGAATGAGGTACGTTAACGTACGTATGAATTCCAAATACGACACGAAACAAAAACTAAGGCGAAGAGCCCTCGCTCTAAATTAAAATAAACTTTCACACTCGGAAAATGACGTGCATGTGTGAGTGTGTGTTTAAGAGAGGAGGAATAAAGAAATGGGGAAACGAAAGGGAATGAGAATCGATAATTACTGCCTGACGTTGGTTGTTTCGTTCGTTTTTTTTTTTGCCGGCGGTATGGAAAACCCTCACATGCATGCAGAATGCATGAATGTATTAACGTGCAACGGTCGTCGGTGGATGTGGATGTAAGGATTTTTTTTATCTCCGCCCGCATTTATCAACCCATCAAAAGAGGAAATAAGCTAAGTACGTACACTCGAGGTGGAATAGATTCGTCACTTAATTGAATAGTTAACTACGAGACGGATGGGGCGGATTTTTCGGGTTTTCCCTCCCGTTTCTATCCCATTAAATGTGTAGGAATGGGCAGGGGAGTATTAGCTTTCAATTCTGGGATGGATTTTGAATGGGTGCTTTCCGTCGGAGTTGGACGTATGCAGGGAAATGCATTTAAATTCAATTTTAATTCCAAGGCAAGGGCTGAAGATAGTTGGGAATCCTTAAAGATGAACCTGGCGCCTATTTTTGAATGGCTAATTAATTTTTGAGAACCACTATGTGTTTCGGAATTTTTAAGAGAAAAATTCCTTTTGGAATGTGTTATATTCGTAGGGCCAGTGCATACCTGCTAATGCTATGCTGTGGTGGAAGAATCCTAAAGTGGATCACATGAAAGTAATAAATTAGCCCACGCCCCCAATGAGATTAACCCACACAAAAGGAAACCGCTATTGGATTTGTTGCAAAACCACGAGCTGTCGAGTCCTTTGGGTTGGATTTGGTCAGTTTGGAGTTGTTGGTAGTTCGAGTTGAGAGATGAGGGATTTGAGGGTGCGGCGGTGGTATGGGGAGACTAAACACACAAACTAGAGTGTGAATAGACAATAGGGAATACTTACAGGAGGGAAAGTCCATACAAAGGAAAAACAATTGACTCAACTTCAAGTCCCTTCAAATTGAAATGGAAGAGGATGTTTTCCGACCGATTTTGGGAACGGGGTCTCAGGGGTTGAAAGGGGATTAGATTTTAAGCTTGATCAGGGATTCCGTGGTCGCTGAGGAAAGTCCACACACACACATTATTTCCATTCCATGCTTTATCACTTTCCCGACTACCCGAAAACACCAGATTGCATGACATGAAGCATCAGATAGCTAATTGACTATAAATTAACGTATAAACTTTTCGCGTGAGTTACTCGCTCCTTTCCGCCGTTGATGTTTGTCGGCGTGGAAGGACGGCAGCAGCGGATCCGGCCGACCTAACATAAAATGTGATGCTCCGTCCGCCGTCCCGTCCACAAGTCGGATTTTCCCCCCTCTTTGTTTTGTATCATTTCATGGACTGGATTACATTCAATTGCGTGTTTTCGGACACGAGGTTGGACGTGTGTCTTGTGGTTCCCCTCCTAATGACTTCGGACACTCATTCATTCTTCATTAAGTAAAAATCGGACACGAGGTCGGACGTGTGTCTTGTGGTTCCCCTCCTAATGACTTCGGACACTCATTCATTCTTCATTAAGTGAAAAGTCCATGTCAGTTTTGGAGTAAATGGAAAATAAATAGTATTAGGTGTGAATTACGGAGGGGTGGCTGCATTTGTTATGGTGGAGGAACATATTTTTTTATTTTTATGATAAAAACTTGAGTTGAGTTGTGATAAGATTCCCCTTCGGGTTATTTATAGAGGACGAAGCATGCGGTGCAGTATCCACCCATGGAATTCAGGCTCACGATCTCTTCTTATGTAGGAAAATGTAAATGAATGAAAAAATGAGGATTGCAAATCCCTCGTACCGCACGCACACTCACCCTTTGTTCCGTCGTCGTAGGAGAGGGGTGGAGGTTGGGAGACGGCGTGATTTCAGGATTTTTATCCGCAATATTGTCTAATTATTAATAAATACTTCATTTTGAATGTTTCTTGAACAAGTTGTTTACGGGGATGGACAATGGATTCGTTAAGCAGTTAAGTTCCTCGTGGGTGCGACCGACCATTCGTGGTATTAATTAATCCATGGCAAGCCATACCCATGCATGGGGATGCCATGTATGGATGGGAGTGTAATTTTCAATTAAATCACGGTTTATTAAGACAAGAGAGTTGCCGAAGGGGCTTTCATTCCTTCCATCTGAATTGAATCCCCCCTCCTTTACCACTCACTCCTGAATTGATGGGGAAGGGAAAACTGAATGGATTCAACTGGAATGAAGGCATTGTATCTTGGAAAATTGAAATCAACCGAGCTAATTAAGGTTATCAGCCTTATAATACGTGCAACGTACGTAACATGTATGTATGGGAGCCATGGTCGAAGGATTCCATGAAATATGAAAGAGGGAAATGAAACGGAGCACGGGCTCTGTTCTCTGAAAGTTAGCCTCCCGCCACCACAATAATTCAAAGTTTGGAAGCCTGGTTTGACTTATCAGAAGGCATTTATGACTCACCTAATTATACGCGTAAAATTACAATGCATTCAAATCCCAGTCCCCTTCATTCCTAGTGCAAATGCAATGCTTTCCTTTTCCCCGTCGCGTCGTACTTTCCACTAATGCATTATGCGAACTATTTAAAGGGTTTGGTTTCCTTATTCCTTGTGTGTGTTATACGGACACGGCGGCAGCATGGCAGTGTGGCATGGCACTCCAATTGAATGGGTAAAGGGGGAAAAGGGAATACGTGATATTGTATTTAAATGTTGGGGGTGCTCTTTTCTCGTATCAGTTCAAATCCGATGCGGGTGCATTCTCCGGGAAGAGATTACGGGGGAAAACATTTTCGTCCCTCAGGGAGCCCGGGTTTCGGTTGACATTTAAAGAGTACGGGTGCAAATTGAAATGAGGGGATGTGTACAAGTTTTGATAAAATTTAAATGTAGGGGGATATGTTTTAAACTTTGAGGATATTTTATATTTTTAATATATGAAATTATATACCATAGAGTTTCGTAGTTCGTATACCTTGTTGATGTTTCAGGTTCTTTAATATTTCCAATAAAACAATGAAGAAAATAATGCAATACTGTAGGTGTAGTAGTTTTGGGTGTGATCCAGTCACTGAGAACACCCAGAAAAACCTGGTTTGAATTAATGGAATGAATGCTTCAAACATTGAAAAAATCTCCGTAGAAATGTCCATTAAGTTCTAAGTATTATTATTTTAATTGGTGACAGAAGTCTATTTCCATTTGAGCTGAAGGAGAACGTAATGTATCATTTCATTATTCATGAGGAGAGGAGGGCTATTAGATAAAATCAATGCATTGGGTAGGGTGGTAGAAGAATGGATGAGGGAGACATTTGAGTTAGTGGAAAAGACAAAAGGGAGGGCCAAGGAGTTCAGGTTCAGTTCTTACTCAGGCAGGGCAAGTGTCCAAACTTGTACACTTCACTTTTCCTTTCTTCAAGGAGGCGAGTGGGAAGGGATTTTAAGTGCACAAATATATTTTCTCTCCGTTCCTCTCACCCCCACTCCCAGCCAAACACTTCCTTCTTTCAACAGCCTAGGGAGAGGAACACATTAACACACTACATGTCTCACTACATCATTATTACCGCTCGTCAAATCGGATTAAGGAATACATGCATACAGAGTGATGGAAAAATAAAATTAATTGCACTCTCATTCCGAATCTCGTTCGATCTCAAAATCAAATTAGCTCTATTTTCATGAGTAAACCATGAATAATTTAAAAAATTTAGTACAGCATCTTAGTATTTCATTGGGAAAATGAATGGAGAAAATTTTGGAAATGTCCAGCTCTTCAACTACAATCCAGAACTAACCAGCGAGCCTAAAGTTAATTTCGATGACATGCAATAGTTGATTTATAAAATTGACTGCAACGTTGTGTTATTTCATTGAAAAATATCTGCAAAATCATGTTATTAGACTTGCAATTTTGCAATGAAAACAAATTAAAAATGAAATACTGTTGTATTGAAATATAAAAACTTCAGCCGACAGTCCAGCAGTTTATTCAGTTTTCGAAGTGCATCCAGTATGTTTCTTAATGACAATACGCATACCACACATATTTATGAGTCAGAGCATGTAATCATGAAAAGTAAGGGATCCATCCATCCTCGCACGTCGGAGCCCACTCCAAGAATTAGTGTTGAGTATCGGTTTGGAGAAAAGAGTGCAAGTTGAGTGAGATGAGTGCTCGCATGCATGGCTCTCCCCCAGCCCCGTATCTATTCTCACACAAGTCTGATTTTAATTGAATTTTACAGAAAGAGCTGAAGGAAGGGAGAGGTCTGCCTGGAGACGGAGAGAAAACTAAAGGAAGGAGAAGGAGCACTGAGGACTAATTAATAATCGATAATGGCTTCCTCAGCTCCTTCACTGTCTAAAACATCAAATCCTCCATTGTCTTCTTCAAGTCGACTGATTCCCCACCAGCCTCAATTCATGCAAATTGAAGGGAGTCCCCGCCATCATCGCCACCAGCATCAGCCCTACGAGAAAAAATTAGCAGGCAGGAAAATCCAAAACAATCAACTCGGGGAAGAGAATTTGATGCCGATTAATTTCTCATCCAGCTCATCCACAAATTCAGAAATGGAAGTCAAATCCCCGTCCTCCACCACAGCAGCAGCAGCAGTACGGAACCGGCGAAAATCATCTCGGATCCTTCGGGGATTGACATCCGCGCTAATGAGCTACCCGGTTTTAAAACCAGCTCAACCTGCCCAGGCCGAAATCCAAAAGCCCATGGCCATGTCCGACCCTTCACCTAATATTAGCCAATTCCCGAGTTCAAATTCAAATTACCATTTAAAATGGGATGACCACGTCAATTCCACAGTGTCAGCTATCCAATGTTTACTGGCGACGGAGACCTTTGTTGATGTGACCCTTGTATGTGATGAAGAAGAGGAAATTGGCGGTTGCTCGGATTTGAATTTGAAAAGAAGGCGGGAAGAAGGGATGATGAATGGGGACTACAGTAGGGGCCGAGGGTACAAGGCACGAAGGAATGGAAGTCGGGAGCGACGCTACCGGCCCCGTGGACGTGAAGAAGACGAAGATGTGGACTCCTTCGCAGATGATGAAGAAAATGATGACTCGGATCTGACAAGGAACAACTATCAAATCAAATTTAAAGCACACAAAGTCATCCTCTCAACCTGCTCAGAGTACTTTCGGAAGATTTTTTCCGAGAATCCATGCAAACATCCGGTGATCGTTTTGAAGGACTTTCAACCATGGGAAGTTCGCTCACTCCTTGATTTTATGTACAAGGGCCAAGTCATCCTCAGACCTGAACGGTTGGAGACGCTCATCAAAGCAGCGGACTCCTTACAGGTAATTTAATGGGTATTTTTTTTGCAATATGTGCTCCTATTTGTTGCAGTGGAACTATTTTTAGGAATATGTGGATTAGTTTATCAAGGGCATTTGTGTAATTCGTTTTTGAATTACCCAAATATTTTTCATTTGATAAACTAGTTCTGTCGTCCCAAGCTCTACACAATTCAAATGAATGACTCCAAACCCAGGAGTTACTTGATGTTTAATACGAGATATGTCAAATTGAACCCAGTTATCTTGTGGGGATTTAGTAACAATTTCAAACGCGAAATATAATCTAGGCATTCACAATACACATTTTCTCTGAAAACACAAGCAAAAATCCCGTTGAATTCAAATGTCAGCCCCTCATGCCGGGCCGTCCCCGAAGTTGATTCATTCCAATCTTAACATTGACCCATTACGGTAGTACAGGTCTTAATGCCAAAGTCATGTTATTGTTGTATCCTCTGGTGGCAACTGGGGGTTGGGAAAGCACAGAGCGTCTTTTTGCATAATAATTTTCAAACATGAGATTAGGATCCATTTCCGTCATGCCATACCATGCCATGCCACCCCTTGTTATGTGGTGAGATTCTCCCCCGCATTCCTCCCTTTCCCTTAGCTTTCTATGGAGGCCCGTGTGTTAGTCCCGTAATTTCGTTTTAAAGGCAGACAACTCCCAAATGGACAGGAGACTGTCAAACAACTTAGTGGGGGGATGTGGATGAAATTCACTTTTGAGGTTACCTCACTCCCACATATTCCCTAGGAATGTTTATCAATGATTAGACTTAGACTCCCTGAATTTCGGAGGGGGAAATGGAATCCGGGTAAGTAAAAGCAGTCAGTCCTCCCGCACGCAGTCTGCATGTCTCTGTGTGTCATGAGCATGCAAAATTACATTCATGCACTATGTAGGCTAGGCATGACCCGGCAAGGGTTCCCTCGTTACTACGTACGTATTGCCCAAGCCCCTGTCTCCTTTAAATGAAATCATGGAGGCGGAAACTGGTGAAACCAAATCATATGATGACAGTGCGAGTAGATGAGGGAGGATCATGTCAAATGCCATCCTGTTCTCCTGTTCACGGTTAATTTTCACTCCCGTGCACTTAAGAGAAAAGCGGAAATACTCATGGATGGATCCTTCATTACACAATTTGTGAGTTAATGATATTAGTAGCAGGGGCAGCAAGCTTCGTTTAAGTTGTGGAGGTAAGGGCAAGTCAGGGGTGGAATTATGACAAGAGGAGCTCAGGGGTTGTTTGCACAGTCACAATGTAAGACAAGTTGGCGTTAATCAGATATTGCAATCCATTGTTTGACATTTGGTTTTAGGACCTGTGTTGTTTCTGGAGGGAAAGGTTATTATAATGTTTTCTTATTTGAAGGAATGTTACCATCAATGTTGAGCATCAACTGAGCTTAAAAGTTAAGATTTGGTATTACCATAAATTTTTCTTGCGAAAGACGATTATAGTTACTAAACTACCAACCAAGGTAGGATCAAACGACACTACTGCTGGCTGAGAGAGAACAAAATACAAGAGAAGTTAGGAGTGTGCCTAAATTTACTTTGAACTGTTAGAAAAGTTTGTATAGTAATTAAAATTAAAAAATTAACAAATGGGGTTTTCGCACAGTAATTAATACTTAAACGCGGTGCGTGTTCTAAAACTGCGTTCAGTTTGTACTAAATCGAAATAAGTTTATTATCGAATTTACATGTACTAGAATACAGCTCCAAACTTGATCCGAATTTGATCCGAAAATGGCATTGGCCTTACTGGAATGCAAAACAAAATGCAGATCTTACTAGGCACACCGAAACTATTTATTTAACGACACACTTTGCTAATTAGAACCACAATTTAAAAATGGAGTTGAACCTACTTGAAATTAAAACATAATCATAATTCATATTGACAGTTTTCTAAGTAGTCACTCTAAACTTGTCTGCTATTCCTTAAGAAATCCTACTTATGTACATATATTAAGCTAGAAGGTAATATTAAACGGATTTGTGCCTCTACTGTAGTTTATTTTAAAAACTCAAACTTAACTTAACTAATTTGCAGTATCCAAAATCCAAAAGCATAGAAATAGTAAATCTGCATTTCCCAATCCGAGTGGTAAACAAGAAGACTTCCCTCCTAAGACTAATACTTCTCGCTGACTGCTAAGAGTGAGGAAAGTCCCGGTGCGAGTGCGAGAGCTCATGGGGATAAAGAATGATAATAGGGAAGTCTATCTATAACTGATTCATCATGAAAGAGCATACACACAGTCTTTAAGCCTCCCCGAGTTAAAGTTTAGACTCCTTCGTGAAAGTGGAGAGTAATGACTGAGTGACTGGGGGTACGGACGGAGTAGGTGAGGCTGGGAATATTTCCGAAGCCAACCAAAGCTGTGTATTCCCCATGAATATGCACGGCAGAGTGGAAGAGACTGATGATGATTAACTGTTGTCTCTGTCTATACCTTTGCGAAGGAATGAATTATTTTATGCTTGAGACCTATGACTCCTCCCAAAACCCTTGGCACAGACAGTCCTTCCAGCTTTTCGAATTATCGGATTCTCTGCACCCTTCACGTGGTGGAGATATGAATTTGAGTGAAAACTTGGGACTAAAGGTTCGGGTGTTGCACAAATTTACTTCCCCGCACCGCTCCGTAAGGATTTTCTTCCTCCCCAACCACAGCTATTCTCTGTGCTCAGTCATTCGTGGGAATTTCCTTGGACGGAATTATCATGTCGATTCAAAATTAGCTTACACTTGAAATTAACGGGGAATGTGTGCTTTGGATGCGGTGTGGTAGGAACTCGTCTGAGTCAAGCCGTCACCTCTCCCATTGCCATGCCATGTATCCCTTCATCCTCAACGTATAAATATTTTCACAAAATTGAAACTTACCATAAGAGGTTGGAACTCCAAGCACTTGCAGAATACATGCATATAGGAATAACATTATGGGGATGCCATACAGTGAAATCTCCAAATTCACATCCTTCACTTTTTTAAATCGCCAGAAGACCAAAGCAAACTACGCACTTCAGTTTCTTTCCTTGTTCGGAATTGAAATCCAAAATAAATTTGAAAATTTGTTTTATCCAAACCAGTGATACCCCTTTCCCTATCTGTAGTCAACACTTTGGATTTAGCCCTGTGTGGGTCTATTAGAACATTACTCGGTTTAAAGCACAAAGTTATGCGCTAAGCTGATTATCTTTCAAGTCTAGAGTTTGGGGGATTCCAACTCCCTGTGATTCCCTTCCCTGGCCTGGACCCAGCAGCGTAGCCCAGCATATATAGCATTTGCTCAAGCCTTGCATTTAGAAAGCAATATGGAAATTGATCTTTAGCTCAATTCACTTAACTCATAACTCCAAGGGATCATGGGGCATAGCCATGGCTAAGAGGCACACAAGACTTAAAGCTACTAAAGCTCCCAATACACACTCGGATGATTATTTGAGTGAAGGGAAGGGGAATTAGGGAAATTACCTAATAATTAAGAAAATTATTTTTCTAGAAAAAAATTAAACGAGAATTCCACCTCCTTTTCCGTATCCAGATCCGTGGGTTGAGAGAATGTATTGAGAAATCCGAGGAATGGGTGCGACTGAAAAGGGGGGCTGAAGCGGGGGAGTCGTCAGATAATGAGGTTGAGTCACTCGAGGCTAAAATCCGAGTCCTCAACCGCACGAGTGACAACACGAAGCTGAGCACGGGACCGCCTGCTCTTCGTCCAAGTCAAGTGGATAATGAGAGTGGACCGTCATCCCCGAAACTATTGAATTTGTCAATGGATGGGAGTCCGTCCCATTTGATCCCACCTCGACCCATCCAACCATCCGGGGAGACTAATGGACCGCAAACCTCAATCGTGCAGCAAACTGGGGGTGTGAAGTCATCTCATCATAATCATCAAACAAATCCGACGTCCGCCTCACCTCCATTTCCACGGAGGAAACAGGTTGGCTTTGATTTTGACTTTTGATTCCGTGGCGGTTTTTGAGATAACAAATTGTTTTTTTTGTCAATTTTTTATTACAAATTCGATGGATTTTTTATACTTCAAACAGCTTTTCTTGTTAATATTTTTGATATAAATTCTATAACGCAAATTTTACAGTTGAAACTGTAAAAATTTAATGTGTATTGTTTAATGTTGCTCTACGGCGTGTGACGTCCAAGACACTCATTACATGCATGGCTTAAGCGCGACTCGGATTTGGACAAACAAAGTTATTGAGATGTCCTAAAAGTTTACTGTAGTTCACGTAGTTGACACAACACGATGATTTCAAGTGGGAATCACCCGACTTTGTTCCAAAGTACCGTGCCGCTACACTGAAATTCGAAGCGTACATAATACATGGATGCTAGTGGAGTGTCGGTTTTCCTTGCAAACACTTATCATTTGGCTTAAACAGGGAAGAGTCCGGGGATCCTCATATTCCTGGAGCTGATTACGGAATCCGTTCTCTCCTTTGCATTTTAAATTCCATGGAAGAGTCGGAGTGCAAAACTGTGTTCCACAATAATGGATTTTATTTATTCTCAAAACCTCAATTTATTCCTCTGAAATATTTCCAAGGATTCTTATGAATGCGTGTAAGCATGGGAATCGGGTTCCCGGTTGTGGATTCCACTTGCATTAATAAATATTATTCTAATTAAAGATTAGGTTAAGTTAGTTTTTGTTCGTCTCTTAACTGCGGAGTTGCTAAAAGACCAATTGTTAACAGGCACGGCCAAGACGACGTTCCGGTGACTTCGTGGCTCAGGATTTAAGGATCACAGTTACTCCACCCTTGCAGATCCCACCCACGAGTCATGGCCCAGAATACACGGCGGCTACACCACATGATTTCCATCTTCACAACAATAGCAAAATTCACGACTTCAATCCTGGGATGAAAGGGGCCTTTGAGCGTCCGGCACATTTGAATCATTTGATTTCCTCACATTTCCTCAAAAATTGGCAGTTTGGTGCAGGAATTGGCTCACCTGTCGGCACGCCGCCGCTTCCTCATGCATTGGTATGTGCATCTTCCATCTTGAAACTTTTGCATTAGAAAAACAAACCCGTCACCTGTTCTAAAAGTATAATTAGACCTACAAATATTCTAGATAAAAATACCAGCCATTTATATAAAATACACAAATCACCAATAATAAAACCTTCCCATTTCCAATTTCCAGCCCATGAAACACCATGATTTGGATTTTGATGATGCATCCTCCTCACCACCGGATCGCTTTCGTTCCCCACCCGGAACTCCAGACTCCTCATCACCAATGTTCGAATCCAAACAATTTCCAGGGGATGTTCCACTTTTCCATGAGCCGATCCCAGGGTTGGGCTTCAAGGCTTCACCCCCATCCCCGAGCTTCTTCCTGGGTCTCAACAATGGTCACCCTTTGTTGAGTGGGGGTGGACATCATTCGGATGAGAGCAATAATCCAGAGTCTGCCTCAACTCCACCCTCTGTATTTTCCCCAGCGGGATTTTCACACGGAGGTGGAGAAAGTACTGGTCGTGGAGGAGGAGGGAATCATAATTCAAATTCACACCATGCTCAGCAGTGGCCCGGACTACCCATGGGCCCAGCTCCAATTTTTGGAAGACATC
Source organism: Orthonychiurus folsomi (assembly GCA_036851895.1). Taxonomy (NCBI): domain Eukaryota; kingdom Metazoa; phylum Arthropoda; class Collembola; order Poduromorpha; family Onychiuridae; genus Orthonychiurus; species Orthonychiurus folsomi. Next base: position 16,259 of record JAAXYW010000630.1, on the reverse strand, counting down.
GGGCACAACACAGTGCTCCGCGCGGTGGTCCACCACGGGCTTGGAGCAATGCGGATTTGACGGAAGCACTACATAATGTATGGAATAAGAAAATGACAACTTCACAGGTAAGTTTGAGATTTTTAAAATTTGAATGTTCAATGAGAGCGTAACTGACTCACAATAAGTCACAATCCATTTGATAACGGCTGAGTTAAACTTGATTTAAATTACCATAATGTAGCACAGCTGAGCGGTGTTTAATTTTTCGTTTGTATTTAACTCTGTACAAATCTTCATCACAGGTTTTGTATTGTTTCTCGGAAGTAAGCTAAAGCATTTAGATTTTTTTTAGGTTTCTCAAAGAGATTTCAAAAATTAATATTTAATTCCATAAAATAACATTCCATTTCATTGTTAACCTTAGGTTTTTACTATTGAATTAATAAAATATTCTCTCCAGGCATCCCGAATTTTCGGGATCCCATACAACAGTCTTCTGATGTACGTGAGAGGGAAGTACGGGAAATCCCTCAAATTGGACCTCCTCAAAAAAGGATTGGATTTGGCCCTCGAGAATTCCAACAACAATGGGGGTAGCTCCCTCAACTCGAATGGTTCCCTCGTTCCAACTTTGATTTCAAATAATAATAATAACAATAACAATTCAACTTCCCCTGCGAATCCAAAATCAAAATCCTCAGCTTCGCACCCGCACCCCCATCACCCACATCATGCCTCCCACTACCCGGCTAATTTGGAGGACTCACCCCCTTCGGGTTTGACTCTGACGTCGACGACACACGCTCATGGGGCTGGAGATCCGCAGGATCTAATTCCTTCGGGTTTTAATCCATTCAGTTCTATTTTTGGTGACTATCCTCCCCCTTTCCCATTCCCCCCATCCCTTTCCCATATTTTACCTCCTGTCAATCACTTGTCTGCCGCTGCCTCTGTCGAGAAAGTGAATCCTTCTCGACGAAATAATAATAGTGATGGGGACAAGTGAAAGGCAGGAGACAGAAATTCGGTGTCCTTGGATCCTCAATTAATGGAAAACTTGATTGAAAGACTGAGCATGTATACGAGCAACAACTACGGAACTTCGGAGAACCCATTGTTAAATGGGAGATGCGATGCGTACTTACAAGTACAGTACAACATTACACATTGTGATCCATGGAAATCATGTATACGACGACGACTCACTGTAAATCACAACATTCCAGGTTAGAATGACATGTGAGGTTTAGCTATAATTATATTATATTGTAGATTCTAGGATAAATGTATGTGTAGCGTATTTAGTTTAGTTGGACCGGCTACAATTGTCGCAGAAGTTTATGGTCACCGGACAGCTTCTAGTTAGTTTATTTACTTGGAGTTTATTTCAAATTATTAAGGGACTTCCTCTTCTCAAAACGAGCACGGTGACTCATGACTTGACTTGTAATGTTAATGTAACAATTCTACCTTAGCCTCGGGGTCAAACCTGGGTAAAAAAGGAACCGACTACCTCTCACTTGACGCGGGTAATTTTGGGTATTAAGGTTAGGAAAATTTAGACGTAAATTAGTGTAGGGAAATATATTATAATCTAAATAATTCGTGGCTTGTGTGTGTGTGTGTGTGTGTGTGTGTGTCCATGTTGAATAGCTATTTTGGATTAGAATGTATGGACGTCCGGGGATTGGGCAAAAATTATTTGACATGACGAACGTTTACAACACCGCGCCGAAATTGCCACCGCATTTAAAGAAGCTCATTACCGTTTTTACTACTTATATTTAAAATGCTAAAATTTGATTCAAATCAACGGATTATTGTTTTTTTTAAACTGCCTGAACTTTAAATTCCACTCCCTAGTGTTGCATTGCCTTGTCGAAATTGAGGGACAGAAAATTGTTCGGAAGGAAAACACAGTTTTTATTAGCTCCAAAATAAGATTAACACGTCCCACGTCGGTTGTGCCCTCATCCCATAATTTCCCTAAATCCAAACGAACCACAATTACTTCACGCCGACCAACGGGATCCCATTTGATAATCCCAACATCCAACACCATGGCAGGCCCCGCCGTGCCTCCCAGTATCTTCCCAATCCTACTATAAATTTGCATAAAATTTTTGGGCCTCCAAGTCGTTGGCCTGAAGGAACACATTTACTTTAGAATGTCATTTTCTCTATTCAAAATTATGTCTTCCTTGGAGCCCTAGCCCCGCAGTACAGGATTTGCTATTTTAATCCGCGCCGCGTGGCCTGCCTGCGTGGCGTGATTTTGCAAAGGCAGAATAAACAACCCCAAGTGAAGTAAGTCTACCTCCCTTTACTTTCCTTTGCCTACCCTGCCCCTCTTTTACATAAACCTAATTCAACATAAGTGATATTCGTCAGTGTCTATCCCTACCCACTTCGAAGGGGAAGGACCATCTGGAGGAAAGGGATGAATGGCATAGCTCCTTTTCCTTTGCTTTCCATCTCGTCCCGTGCCACACACTACACACGGCGTTGCGTTGATGAGAGGTGAAATTCCATCGAGGTAAAATCTCATCTGGAAGCCAAGGCTCTTAAATTTTGGGTAAAATGTGGACATGGAGTTTAATGCAATGAAATATAAGGGGGGCCAGGGATGGAATGAGTGTTGCTATGTATACATGTACTGGCAGGCATGGCATGTATGTTATGTGGGCTTTGGAGCTCCGTCTCCCATGCATACTAATGCATATGCATATTATGCAAGCACGCCTCAGAGAAAGTTTTCTTAAAAGGACTTTGGAGAGAAAGCATGGGATGGAAATGAGAGGGAAAATGCTTCAGTCCTATGGCATGGCAATGGCATGGCATGCATTACAACACTACTGGTACGTACGTACAGTACACAAAACCACCTCATGCTTTGCTGGCCCCCTCCCCCCTCACACGACTTAAAGACAAACTCCAGGACATCAGCATGTAGTAGACAAGAGCACACATTAATTTCAAGTGGAGAAAAGTAAAAGGAAGAGAAGAATGGAAGGCGTACGTACGGCCGGCCAGCCGTGGGCAAGGCTTACGGATATGAATGACTCCAAGTCATTTGCACGGCTACCCTATATATAATTCAGAAACTCATTTCTTTCTTAGTCGACGACGTCAGAGTTAGAACAGGGAAGGAAACTCCTCAACTCAACGAAAGTTTTGCAAAAGTGAAGGAGTAATATGGACGGGACGTGAGGGGTTTGTGTCCAAGCAAGGAAAATCAACTCGTCAACGAATTACTTAGCATAGCATCCTTGCTTGCCTTTGCCTTCCCATCCTTACCCATCGTCCTGGAAAATAGAACAGAATTTCCTTCTCCAAGTAATCAATTTTAATAGAAATTATACAACCAATTTGTTTATTTCCTTCCCCGTGGAATCCTTTGAATGCCCATACGTATGTACGAACGTACATACGATATTCTGAAACTCATACACTAGCACTACAACTACAACCCCATGGCATAAGTAAAGGAATTGAAGTGGAAAGGAGCGTTTTTGTCTTCAAAGTTTCTGGAGTTGAAGTACGTACGTACGGATTGGCACGGCGCGGGAGTTTCCCACGCGTACTTAACAGGCAGGCAGTCAGGCCCAGGGTTCGCAATTCTTAATCTGAGAGGCAAAGGAAGGGGGAAGCGTTACCTCCCATTAGCCATCCATTCCGTAAGTCTCCTCACTCATTATCATAGAGAATACTCATGCATGTATGCATGACTGGCTGTGACGGAAAGGAGCCAGTCAGCCTCTTCAACCCAACCAAGACTCCGTTAGGGAATTTCCTTCAAATTATTGATTGATCTTAAGGAAATTAGAAGGAGGGGGCGGAATACACATTCAAAATTCGTGTGTTTATGAGTATTATAATCCTTGGTACACAAACACATAAGCAGACATGAATGGAATTCCAACATCTCCGCTATCTGAGGGGGTGGGGTTGAATTTTTTATTCCAAATTTAAAAAAAAAATTACAGAAAAAATGGATTGTGTATTTTACATTGCACTTTCTTGACAATTGATTTATCTTAAAAATTACATCATATGCAATAATAATACAAGGTCCAAACTCGTTTCTTCTTACACTTAGTACTCTAATATTTATTTTCGTGGAAGTGAAAACACCCATGTTTCAGGCCCGCGAATTTAATTTCTCAATTGGTTCCAGCTGTAGTAAAGACTACAAGGCTAAAGGTTGGTTGGGTGGGTAGAGGAATTACGATTGTTAAAGTCTTCCTTAATACAGTTTGACTCCATGGCCCACGTCCTCGGAATTTGTTGTCCCTTCAGCCCCTCCAAATTAGCCATTCCGGCCGTAACTTACAAGTCTCGCGACGGCTATTCAAAGTTTCTGTGGTTTTACACTGGAAATTAAGGCAAGGATTTCGGCGGGGGCCAGGACCCAAGTCACCAGCACAGCACAGCATAGTATGCCCAGCAATACAAAGGACCCATGTATTATGCAATCTTAAGTTAACTGAGGGGAAGACAGAGTACGGGGGAAGGAAAGTTGTGTACATACTTAGCGTTAGATCTTCAACTCCTTGGACGGACTTCCATGTGTTAAGCATCAATATGCAGGGGAGGAGGGGGAGTGTGCACCACAGGATCCGTATGTGAAACCTTGTTTTCCTATGCCGTGGATCTCCTTTGCTTTCTCCTCGGGATCCCACCAAAGTTGTCTTTGCATTTGACTCTTTGTCCAACCATGTGTGTTCAACTCACAGAGCTTGAAACAGATTCCACTCGTCTCATTTCATAGTTGAAGCAACTCCACAACCCTACAGCCCTTACCATGCTCACACTCCATGACCAAATTAAATGCTCTTAGGCAAACGTAAATCTTTCCATAATTGGAATTTAGATTGCATAACATACCCCAGATGCCTATACGAGTTTACTTACTTCGAAGGATTGGGAAGGGGGCACGCTACGGTGGTGTACGGCACGACATGGGATGAGAGCGAAAATCAAAGGAAAAGGCAAAGGGACTTTGGAGGAGTAGACAATCTCATAAGTTTCTCTGTGCTTTACGTACTAGTAATGAATAAAGCTTTCCAGCCCCTACTGTCACCCGCAACTCTGCCCAGTGTTTTGTTTATAGAGGATAATCACGGAGCAGCAAATTTTCAACTGTGAGGATCCGCCGCCGCCACAGGAAAGGGGATTAGAAATCCAAGGATGTTATTTACATTTAGTATTCATTTTGGATCCGTGGCAATTATTTCTATTCTGAAGGTGAATTCTCGCTTCAGTTTGCATTTTCATGCAGGGATTTGGGGGTGCCTTTAATATTTGAGCTATGAGGATCTCTTTTTACTTCATTGGGACTGCTATGTATATTAGCGTTACTGATATATGTAAATTTTAAATTTAAAAAACTTTTACTCTATATTTTTCTGTTTTTGAACCACCCAGGACCCAGAATGCCAAATGCTACACACCACACACCCTGGAAAAGGAATTAGCATTTTCTTTCCCCCTGAAGAGAAAGTCCGTTCCTATTTTTACATTTAGAAAATTGATCATTAATTCTTGGAGGGAATGACAAAGGGAGAAAAAGTCTGGGCGGGGGGAGTGTAAATGCAAATGAGGGAAACTAATGACTGGCTTCAAATGCGACATTCATATGAGAGACACGGGTAACCGAGGGAGAAATAGGATGGTGTAAGTCTTGTCTCAAGGCTCGACAGACGCATTTGTATTTGGTGGCGGGCACGGCGGGAAGGAAAGGGGATTCCCGAGGGCAGGTTGGATTTTTTTTTACTATTTTTATGATAGAAGTTCACTAAAATTCACTTTTTTGGGGGTCTGCCCAATTGAATTTTTCATTTGAATATTATTTCTTACAATTCATTTAATGTCTGCAAGTCGATCAAAATATTTCTATTTATTTATTTAAACCTGGTGTGTACTCTCAGGTATGGGTGCTTTACCAGGAGTTTAAACAACTTCTAGACTTTAGCAAAAAAAAAGTAAGTGTTGAACAACTGGTAAATTCTGGTCGTGTTTTCCACTTTCTTTCATTCCCTTTCTTGACAGCAGCGGCGCGTCCGTCAAAAAATTTGCATGCATCTCTCCCGCTCATTAAGGACGACGCGTGTGAGAGGAGGGGAAACAATGGGACAGAATTTTCCCTCCTTGGATTTCTAAGGCAGATTTCCCAATGCAATGCCCTTCTTCATTTCCTCCTCATATGGCTACGAACGTAACCCACGTTGTGCCATACCATGCCACGCGACGAATAATGCCATGGGATGCAATACATGGGCTTATTGCTTTTCCCTCCCTTCCTCCGAGTGATATTTCTCATCAAGTTGAATGAAAGTCTTCAAGTTTGTCACTCCGGGAAAAGGAAGGGTGGAATCCGGGGAGGCAGGCAAGGTTTTGTCCTTCGTTCCTTCGTTCCACTCAGATTCCCTAGTCAGATAAGATCTGGAAGCCAAAAACCGATGTGTATGTTGGGGAGGGGAGTGAAACAGTTATTTTGGGAGGCTGTATTAATTAAGCATGCATGGCATGTAAGGCATAGGCTGGATTTTAATTTAAAATTCAACATGTACCTTACGACATAAGCACAAGGACAGGATTGGGGTTGGGGGGAAGCGACAGTGAGGCGAGGGGGTTGTACGGGCTCGGGAAAAGCTTTCCTTTTCCTTTTTGAAGGAAATGCAATATGCAATGGATCGATTGGTTTTTCCGGACTGACGATGGATGGGGAGTGTGAATGTGTTTTGCATGTTATGTTCTGTGTGTACAATTCTAAATTGAGAATTTAAATTTAATGGGAACCCATGGTTTTTTGATGGGGGTTTTTAGTTTCCTGTCAAGTTAGCGCCTGGAATTGGTTAGTTTTGACAGGGACCGCCGGCCGCCCGTAATTTTTAATTCGTATTTGAGAGGAATTCATACGGTGCGCTGGTTGGTTACTTGTAATTGTGATTTAGATTCCCGTTAGAATAATAAAATTCTCTGGGAAAATATAAAATAATTGTTGTAAGATACTTTGAATATGTAAATTATTGTAGCAGTAAAACTTATTGTTAAAAATTGATTGTAAATCCATTACTTTGACGGTTCGCGGGTACTAGGAATACAATTATTGTTGTATAGCGTTAGTATACGTACGACAACGGAATTGTGAAGTAAATTCTAGTGAGATGACAGGACTCAATGTAAACCCATGTATACGATCCTCGTAACCTGAACCACTAAAACGAATGGTCTCGGCAATATGTTATGTGAGGGTGCAGACAGCACGGATTCAAATGTAAATGTAAATGACATATAATATGAGGCAGATAATAAAGTACATTCCATAGAATACAATAGACCTCCTTTAAGTGATAAATGTTATAGAACCTCAGATGAAACCTGAACAAAATGTAATCAGATAATGCACATAGCCGTAAATATTACACCCTTGCATTAGGCATGTAGTAGATTATGTATTAGCATACATGCGTTGCGACGGGTGTGTCAAGATGAATCGAGAAAATACTTTCTCCGGTAGTAATTTTTCCCAAACAACCCATGTACATTTGTATAGTTCCATTAACATGTGATTTGCGATTCATTTGCTTACCATGAAGATATTTCAAATGTGCATTGCTACATTGGATTGTAAAGGCAGACAATGAAAGTGAAAGACATTCCACTTCCCCTCGTGGCTATCGATACAACACAGGTTTTCAACGGAAAAACACTGCTGATTTCCTCGGTTAATCTGTATTACTCAAGTAGAAATATGAAAATGGTATTCGGTTAAAATCTGTTAATTGTATGGTACCTTAGGTCAAATGTTGATGAGATCTGTTAGATATTAGAATTACTGATGGATGGAAAAAATAAAATGATTTTGTTAATAAGTTTGCTCTGGTTTCAATAACTTAATGGATCACACCAAAACTGTCTATATTTTTTTATTAAATTGAATTAATTAATAAAAACACAAGCATCGTTAAAGCCAGGCCTACGGTGCTGCGGTTAAACAATAAATTATTCTTGATTTGCCATGTCTAAAACAGTGGGACAAGGCGTAAACCATTTTGCTTCCTAATTAGATTTCGAATTGTTCTTAATATGATAACAGCGATTTCAAAAATATGTAAATTTCCAAGGTGGAGTTGTATTATACGAGAAAGTCCCTCCCCCGACTCCAAATTCTTGACTAGTATAGCTCACTTAAAATCGCCACAATAGTTTCATCCGTGAAAGGCGACATTTATTAATTCCTTTGAGACTCCGGAGCCCGAATAACGCGTTGACAGTTAAAACAACGCATCACAGGAGCGAAGAGGGTGAAAGAGACGCCTGAATCCTTGCGAGTTTGTCATTTTTGACGATTAACTATTTCTATACTTCATATGCAGAGTGGGAATTCTAACGAAGGAGTTTTCGGAGGGAGAAGAAGAGGACTTTGTGGGTGAATATGGGGAAGATGAAGTTATTATGGATCCCGAACACGTTTTGTGCTCCCAAGGCCCAATTAAGGGAAGACCGTCTAAATGACAAGGATAAATGATAATTCTGGGTGAGGTTGTGAGTATGAAACAATGCAACTCCAAAGTGTGGAATTCCATCCCCGTCTCTGTATCTTCGCCTCCTTTTCTCTGTGGGTAAATGAATGTGCACAAATAATCCACAAGCCACACGGAGGAAACGAAACATGGCGAAAGTAGGGATCCGAGGGCGGGAGCCGAGACCCTTGTCAAGATTGGAAATCGAGATGGACTTTATATGGCTCTTGAGAGTGTAGTTACGTCGATTAGATTCCTCCCCTCAGATAGTCACTCTTTTAACCACAACCATTCAAATTCATTTCACCAACATTCATTTCTCTCCTCTAACTCATCATCCTCGGTCATCCTTCACAATTGGATCATCATGTTTAAATTCTAATTTGTTGTTTGAAGTTGGAAAAATCAAAACAGCAATTGAGATCTCAAACTAATATATTAAAGTAACTTAAATAATTTAGAAATTAAATTAGCAAACATCGTCGAACTACATAAATGTTCAAAACAATATCCCCTACTTGAAATTGTATTGTCAATATTAAACTAAATATATTTCTAATTTTAACCTTTGGAGTACATAATTTGAAGGATACAAACAGAATTCAACCATAACATATTTGCTCTTGCTCCCATTCCAAGGATTTCACAGCTCTTAATTGAAATTCGGCTACTAGAGTTGGTATCCCCTTCGCATGGGATGGGGCATATTTCAAACAAATAAACTTGTGGTGTTTGGGGGAAGAGGATAACGTGTGCAATTCAAAATCAACCCTTACCCATAGCCCAGGAGTAACTGAAACCGAACCGAATTCCCGACATACCGAATCCAAGTATTTCATTCTCTCTAGTAAATACGAGGACGCAAAATGCGGAGGGTAGTTCTACCAGAAACAAGCCACGCTCAATTCCGCTGCCCGTTCCGCCGTCCAAACAGGATTTGAATTTTGAGGAATTCCTTCATCCTTCGGAAAGCGATAATAATTTAAGGACCCAGAACCTCGAAATTTTGGAAATCAAAAGTGGCATTCCTAATATCAATGTGAATTCGAGGCAGCATGGCACCAGCCCTCAGCTTTCTCACAAATCCCAGCCTCCTTACCTTTTACAATCGGAAAGGGAACGTTATTAGTGAAAAACTTTTGTCATAAACTGAATGGAAAATTATAACGTTCTCTCTTCAAATGCAAATCGATTAAAACTGAAGTGTTATTGTCAGAATTTTGCTCAAATTAAATGCGTACAATTCCTTTTCGTTTTCCTACAACAGCAATTAGACTCCGATTGCTTCGCCTCTGTTCTTATGGGAGCCAAAGGAGCTCACGGTTACGATGATTTTTATAGCTGGACGAAGGACGCGGAATTCCATGGAGTATAAAACTAAGCAAATTCCCTTGAATGTTTGTCATATTCATGACTTTCATAACGAAGCATGGGGAATTGGCAAAATAATTCAACTCCACTGACACTCAGTGTGTAATTTGAAGGCTTTACTACGTACACATCATGAGTGCTTGGTAAAGGCGAAGGGTTTACGGATTTCTTTAACTTTAAGTATCAACTTAATATTACATCTACTAATCTGCTGCTTTTCATACCCGAGGGGCGGATGCTTTGATGGATACCTAATGCTAATTGGGATATATAATATGTGAATACGCAAAATGTTACTAGTCGTCAAGAGATTCCATGCTTTTACAGAGTAAACACAATTTTCTAGCTATTGTTAAAAGCGAAATTCAAAAATATATGATATTTTGAATTCAGGTAGTAGTAAATAAGTTTGTGGTATGTGGTGTGGTCAATACAAGTTCATTTTGAGTCTACGCTTACGTAATTTATTAGAATTAAAGTCTAGACTAGTATAGCATAGCCAAATCCTTCTCGTTTCCAGATAGTTTTGCCGCTTTCAATTGAAACTTGAATTTGGGAAATTTCAAATCTAGAGGAATATGAGTTGGAATTTGTTCAAAAGCGTGGTATTTACTTAAAATACAAAGGTATAATTATTTTAAAATTGTTACTCTAATAATTACTTGTTTCCAGTTTAATGAATTATCACGAATAGTGAAGTATGCCACTCCACCAGCCTCTGTCTTCATCACATTTTGCTACGCATTTCCTGACGACTTCCACACAATTGGAACGCCAATGCCAGTATTTACTTTACTTGCATTCCTTGTCCTCGCATCATGTTTCATCCTCAGTGAAGATTCACCCCTAGGATTTTTTGAAACAATCCCAGAATTTAAACAGAAGGGGGTCATTCTATTCGCTGTGAAGACATTAGAATTGGCAGTTTACTACGCATCTTTTTGGATGATTACAATCTACGGGATCCGGGAGCCCTATTTTAGGGACAACGATTCACTCCACCAGCACCTCAGAACGTCTGTACTCATTGAGCTTGTTTCCATCATGCTTGTTTGCAATTTGAGATCCGTTCTCATTTTCCCATGGTGTATACTTGCCCTCCATTGGAGTTGGAGATGGCCAATTGCTTGAAGGTCAATAGATTATTATTACTATTCGGAAAAGTGTATGTAATGAGGGATTTGGCCAATAACAATGCAATAGTGGCTAATAAGATAGTTGTTTGAATGATGTATTAATTTTGTGACCTGCTGGGCCATATGCCTTGTAAAACGATGTGTGTACACGTACTGTACATGTAACATTGTAGTTGTAGTGGCAAGCGGTGTAATAATTATGTATATTAAACGGAGTGTGCATTTATCCTCAACACAGCCAACAATGAGAATTAACTCACGATCGAATTGACTTGATTGAGTAAGTTGTTGAATGTTCAAGGGTTTTCCTTCCATGCCTCACCCATCCGTGTCAGTCAGGGCCTGGAATTTATTGCCCAGGCAAAGGATAGGGGTTGTCCCTGTGCGGCTTGAGACTGAGACTCCGACTCAAGCCGCAGAATAACACAACAAATGCAAATTTCGGGGATGCGAAGGGTTGAACGATCAAGATACAAATACATTTAAGTGCCGTGTGAGGACAATACAACATCTCGAGGGTTTAAAGGAATGGATGTGGGAAAGCACAGACTGGGCGGCATTTACTTTGGACTGTTGTAATCCTTCATGTGTATTTGGCTGACGGGGTCCCATAACAACCCCCCCCCCCCCATTCTCCAGAGGATTTTGATGAAAGGTCACACTTCCCACAAATTAGAAATTTCCATTGCAGCCAGCCGGCCTTTGCTTCACCTCCAATTCCGACGCATGTATGGAATAATTTGCTCAGACAATTGCTTGTGGTTGAAGTCTTACATGTTGTATGGTGTGTGATTATTTATTTAACTCGAGTTACCTTGAAATTATGCAATTTTGAACTCATCTTTCTTCTTCAATCTCCTTCTCTTTTCCTCTACTATGATATAAACAAGTGGTGTTTTAATCTAATCCCCCGCATTACATTATCACATTCAGACCTTGGAAGAGTTTGGGTGAATCGAGTTCTAGCCTTAATCAAATGGTGAATTTGCAAGCAAATTATTTAACACATTTCTGTGAATTGGGAGGATTCAGCAGTGAGCAGCCCAGTGTTGACAAGGCAGGCTAGTGTGCAGTGTGCAGAACAAAATTGAGACGTGCAAATCTAAAATGACCCAAAATTTCGGAACGACAAACTTGAAACGCGTTTGGAAATTAAGTTGAAACGCATAATTTATTACATTGTTATCAGTTTCCGTTAAACAAAACGGTATTGCAAATGATTATATTCTGGAGAGTGCAATACTTGTGCAAGTGAAAACCTTTCGTTTATAGTTGAAAATAGTTGGTTTATTCGGCGCTCAGTCGAATGTTAATTAGCACCTGGAGAGGTTCAAATTTCGGTTGAAATAGTAATGAATGGAAATGATAGAAGGACAGGGAATTCTTCCAGTTCCTCACACCCACGCACATAAAGTCTATCCCCAAGTAACTTATAATCATAAACAAGAAGAGTTTGACTCTGTCAAGTGTAAGAAATTAAGCACGGAGGCAGACACAAGTTAAGATTGTGCAAAATGTTTCGGAGAGCTTCTTCCTCGTCAACCGTCCTTCATTTCCCTCCCATGTCATTGTTCTTAGTTCTCCTTCTGTTCTTCTCATTATCATTTTTCGTGGCTGACGGACTCGGTGAAAATGAGGTGGTAATGCATGGAGAATCAGAAAACAAAGCAAAAGCAATTGGCAGATTGAATAGAATGGGAATGGTGGTGAATAATGGGAATGAGGATGATAATGATGATGACAATGGAACAACAACTGTAGCAACTATTGTGACAAGTTCTTCGAGTGCCCAGAACAGTGAAAGTGGAAGTGGTCGCTCCCCAACTAAGAATAGTGTGAGGAATCAGGAGTCAAACACTTCAAGTTGGGAATGGCGCTGGAAATGGGACTCGGAATGGGAGAAAGAAGCCGCTGCAGGGCTAACTACTTTGGGAACTATTTTGGATGGACGGCTTGTGTCAATTTTCTTAGGTCATGGTGTTCTCGGGAGGTTACATGTTATTTTTCATTTAGTTATTATGTTATTAAAATAACACCGTCAATATTTTGTCTTATTGGAATTCAATCTCCAATTTTGCTCGTAATGACAATCTAAAATACTTAGAAACTAAGGGACAATTTTCCACTACATTGTCCCTAAAACTTTCCTTTCCAAATTCCAAGTAAAGCAGTTGTCAGACTTGCTCGGTATCACTACAAATTAGAAGTTTCAGTCGTTTCTATTCTCTCCAGACTAGATTAGCCGTTTGCAATGCAAAGCAATTATTAATATATTATCAAGTAATTTGACAGAATCTTGAATTATTCCCAAGTTGTCAGTCCAGCTCATCTTGATCTTCTAGTCACAAGAAACACTTGAACTATTAAATTTCCATAAAGTTTGTAGATTCAATCAAGTTGATGGAATATAAATGCCAACTTCTCATTTCTCTAAGGAATTTCTTAATGCGTACGCATAGGGCGTTATTATATATAATGTTGTATTAACAGGCTATCTACTACTTGCTGGTTCATCATTGTGTGTTTAAAAATGTGCAATAATTTGTACTAATCACTGCAAGTAGAACATTGAGATGTGTTTTGATACGCGCACTAATATTGATTTTATTCTCAGATTTGTGTACATGAACAATGACAACGGAAATTGGCTTTCTTTTCACGGTTACTCCATGCACGTCTTTGCTTCAGTGGAGTGTTACATTTCTTCCATTTAACGGTACCAATTTTGCTAAACCGTTTACAAACTACAATTTGGTTTAAATTTGGAATTCCATTGGCTTTCACTGATATTGCCCGCGGAATCCGCACTCATATTATTGTTATCCAACTCAAACCTTTGTAACACATTGTTTTAGGCGATGGGGGGACACATTTCAAACTCAAAACCGGCACCATGCTCAAATCATTTCGAACTGATCGAATCATTACATTCAATCAGACCGATTGCCGGCGAGGATTCTACACATTGGAAATAAGACCGCTTGTTGCCAACACTTATGTGCATTACTTGCTCAGCACCATAGATATTGACGATCCTGTGCGAAAATCTCCTGAACTCCTAATTCCCGATGCATTCGGCCAAACCTCCTTTACTTACAACTACATTTCAAATCTTGGGAAAAAGACCATTTCCACAAGGAAACTTAGAGGGAACAGATTATCCATAAAATGGGAGTCCACTCCAATGAATCCTCAAATAACACAGTACTGCGTTGTTGTGAATACAAGGAAAGATTATTTCTCATTGTGTGAAGCTAAAGGGGAAAGATACGGAGTTGTTCCACCCGACTTAATGCACCTTCCGTATTATCTCAACAAAAGACGGGCTACAATTCTTCCAGGTGACACGAGGAACAATGCTGCTACGAATCTGAAGGCAATAACTGTGGCGAATGATCCACACCTGAAATCAAATGCAAAACTGAAGGTCGCGGACGACATCCTCGTCGGTTGCTTAAAGGGAAGGAGGAACTACGTTTTGAATGATTTGCAAAATGGACAACTTTACTACATTAATGTATTTGCCAAAAATATGCTCACCAACTTGACCTACCCTTATTTACAAACAACACACAAATACTCACCAAAAAAGGTGTGCAATTCTTACAATTTAAATGACTAGGCTAAACTAGTCTGACAGATTTTAAATTACCGTACATTTTATTTTACATTGGCTTTAACTGGAGAAATTCGAAGCCGTTTTGCGCGTGGAATAAAATAAATATTACCAACTACCGCGTTGAAAAAAGAATTTCCAAATACTAATACTCGAAAAAGCAATAAATGTAGTTGTGGAGTACGGATTACAGTAGAATTGGTTTTAAAACATTTAATTTATTTAAGAGGGAAGCTGGAAATCTGATGCGAGACTCAAAACCAAAGAAAGTGCTTCTGCCAGACAGCAGCAACAATCAAAGCTGGACCATTCTTAAATTCAATTTGAAGAAACCATGCGTGGAGCTGACAATGTACGCAATGCCTTGCGATGGAGGTTCATTCGTTTATGAGGTCATGAACGGAAACAAAAGCGTGTATCAGTCGGAAGAAATTACGAGTTTGGACATAATTAAGATTGCGATGCCAAGTGCAGGCCAATATTGGATTGTGGCGTCACAGCAGGTGCCAGGAATTAGAAGTAAATCCAAAACGCAAATTCCAAGAAGAGCGGAATTTCTTGTTAGCAAGAAGAATAAAAGGTTTCCTCTCCCCAGACTACCGGGTATGCTAAAGGAAATTGAAACTGTTATGCAAACTTTATATTATGATTGAAAATAATCACAGTAATAAGAAAAGTAGTGGAGGACAAAACCCAACGGACTTGCGATTCTGTCACAATTGAGTGGTGGCCTGCATCAGGGGACAGGGACAATGAGTACTGTATTTATTTGAAAATCGAAACTCGTCAGAGGACATTCAATTTCAAAGAGCCGAATCAGTGCGACTTGGAAAAAAATTTAAAAAACGATCGCCGGATTTCACATTCTTACTGTCTGCAGAGGACAGCCAACGGAAAGAGCGAGTAAGTTTCACATTACATACCTGTATGACCAGATGTATTTGTGTAACTATGAATCTGTCGAACATCTTTACACTAGCAAGTGCTGGTTACTGTTTTTAAATATTTGGCAGTCAAACACTCAGCTGAATTTTAAACATTATGTTTAATTGTGACATGGTCTGGCTTATTACAAGCATATTTCTTAAAATCTGAAATTTGATCTTTTACTATCACCCTTAGGAAACTTCGGCAAAAATTAAACGGGCTCCATCAATCAACCACGTATGTGCTTCAGCTAATTGTACGTCGGCAGAACGGGATGGCTCTATCGTACGACATGCATTATGTCACAACAGCTGATAAATGCGAAACATTTGATTAAATTCAAGTCAAAATTTAACCGTCGTATTCGTCTTAACGTTGATGCTGATGATTGGTTAACAAAAACCTTGAATTGTACCAGTGTAGTAGCAGTAGTCTAGTAGTCATTCACAACTTCTGGCACGAATTTGACATTTTATTTTTCCATCACTAAACGTCCCACCAAGTATAAAAGCACTTTTATATGGTTACAATTCTCTTGAAGTAGAGCAAATCGTTGTGATTGGTTTGTTTTAGATTTTTGATTTAGGAATCACGGACCTCTTTCACATTTAACACTACACGCAAGTGATGAAGTAGAAATATTCAGTCGGTGTGTTCATGTTGAGCTTCCGCTTCCCTCCACGTCGTTCTCACCAATTC